>CANXYC010853068.1:0-18035 GCA_948193065.1 Aleurites moluccanus | reverse complement strand
TTTTTAGCAGCTGGGCATGCTCCTTATACAAAGGAGATGCTGCCCAATTTTTTCATAAGATGTTTAAGCCATTTTGAGCTTATTAATGTATTGCATGCCATATAGTATAGTTTTATGGGTTCTTCGCGGTACTGGTAGCATAAGCATCACCCGTACTCTAGGACCGTCATGGCTCCTAAGCTGGGTCGTGACACCTTTCTTCCATTCTCCCATCCATTTCTTCATCTTTTCACCAAATTTCCTTGAGAAAATTGATAGAAAACTTAACTATCAACCTAGTTCTATCAGTTGCTACCATTAATTTGCTAGAAAGCTTAAAGGAAACAAAGGATTAATTGAAGATAGATTTCGTGTTCACCATCCATATTGAGGTAAGAAATTGTTTTGTTCAATTTTATGGTTTAGTTAGATAATTTTAAGGTTGAATTGAATGGGTTTTAAGTTAGATTGCATTAATTGATGCATTTTAATAGAAATGCCTAATTTGCCTAACCTAAGTGAAGTTGTATAAATGAGCTTGATGAATTAGAGTTAGTTTGTATTAATTGATGTTAGAATATGTTAATTGGAGGTAACTAATTTGTGGTTATTTTGGTGTCGAAAAAAAAGATTGCCAAAGTTGCCCTAATTGCCTCATTTGAAGAATTGTGGTGGAAATCAAGTTTCCAAAGCAATTGGAAGTATTAGGTGAGTCTTATATGCATCAAATAACATGCCTAATACCTTAGATTGAACATTGGAATCCATTCTTGAAAATCTTGTTTTGGCCGAATGCATTATACTATTCATGCCTTTGAATTTTGTATAGTTTTCCTTTGTAATTCCATGCCAATTTGATCCTTTTAATTGTGTTTGCCATTGTATATTTGATACCTATTGTGTTGCCTACAATGTGGTTTGTTTGTTGGATGATTGGGCATGCCAAATTTGCACCCAAACCTAACCTATTGGCTTGCCATTGTATGCCCACCAAGTGTTTGATTAAATGCCTAGTTATTTTTGCCTTGGACTATTGATTTGTATTCTATAGGCCTACCATTTGAATGCCATTGTCGCCAGCAATGTTGGCATTGCTAATTGGCCTACCGTTTTCCTTTGTCGAGCCAACTTTTGTTCCATGTCTTTGTTGATTACCAAACAACTTGTCATTGATTATATATCATTTATTGCTATGTCATTGATCTTATTGATGATTGATTGATTGATATTGAGCTTATTGATATTGAGGATACCCTTGTTGCATCATGGTGTTTATTGATATGTTGTTTTCTTATATTGATCTTAATGTGGCTTGACAAAGCTACCGCTCCGATAAGGTAGTGGAAAAATACTATCGGCGATGTGCACATTGTATTATTAGTGTCCTAGCTATGAGGGGTTATGGTCCTGGCCATAAGTCCTGATCAATCTTATGCTTATTGATATAGATAGTACTGGAGACTGTATGTTCGCATATAGTCCATACTGATTCTACTGGAGATTATATGATTTCATACAGTTCATCCCTTTATCTGTCTTTCAATATGATACTGAACCTACGATATGTTCATTGACTATTCTGTCACCTGATATTGATTATGTATATTGTTTATCTTAACCTATTGGCACCATTATTCCATTTGTTACTTATTATTTTATTGGTGATGCATATAGATTCACTGAGTATCTTATATACTCACCCTTTGATTGTTTAACCATTTCAGGAGAGAAGTAGACTGCAGAATCTCATCGTCTGTCATCCCAGAATTTCTGCTTGCTGTCATTTGATGTATATATTCTGAATTCTGTATTTTGATGTTCATAATCTAGCTGCTCTATGGGTTATGTATGGGATAGTTAGGATATGAACATTTATATGTATGTGATGATATTATAAGATATGTGATGATCATATGATATAATTTGATGACTGTTACAGCCAATTGTATTAAATTACAATAAGAATTACATAATGATATAATGAATGATAACTAAGTAAAATGAATAATTAATTGGTATTTATAGATTATGCATGTGATACTAGGTTCTATGGGTGCCGGTCACCATTGGCATCTTTCGCATCCTAGAACCGTCGCAATCCAAAAACGGTTCGTATAACATTTTAGATTATCTACCATACACATATAAACATACACATGCTAATATTCATCAAATAAACATGAACAAACACATATGTACTCTAACGTTCTATGTACTGAGTATTACACTTAGATTAATTTAGCAAAGAACAAGCAACCAAACCAACCTCGAGCCAACAACAAGAAAATGGTGAGGCCTCACAATCTCATAATTAGGGTTTTTTAACCCATCGAGTTCCAAATTAAACCCTTATGATTTTAAACTTTATATAGCTTATTTATATCATATCTAACTCCAATTAAACTATTAATTTAAAAATCATTGGCAAATTAGAAGTAAAGTTACTATTTATGATACTATTCACCTCAATTATATTCATACCAAATCTTACAAATCAACTATTAAAACATGCAATTTATACTCTTAATTAGTCACCCAAGACTTATAATTAACTTTTACAACCATAATTTAATTTAAATCATAATTAAAGAAAAATTAAGAAAATTATCTAAAGATTTCCTCTAGCACTTTATCAATACCCTTATAAAGGAAGGAAGATTCTTACTCGAATCTTTGAATTCTTCTTGAAATATTGCGTTTGATTTGAATAAATGAAACAAAATTTAGTTGGATTTAAGAAATTCTAAGAAAAGATGAATAACTTTAGGCTTGAGAGAGAAAATAGAAGAGTGTAGACGTGTTTGAAAACTTATAGAATGAAAGAAATGGGTTAAGATTCATTTATGCTTTTTTCGTTATTCAATGTTGAATTAAGTGACATGGCCGCCACTTAAGCTCAATGGTCATGTTGGCTACTGTCACAATTTAAAATTTAAAATTTTTGAATGACATGGGCGTGTCACTTGGTCAATACGTGCATGTTGTTGAATTTTTAAGACTTTTAATTGACATGGGCATGTTGTTTAATCAACATATGTGTTCTGATGATCAACATGACCATATTGATTATCAACATGGGCGTGTTGCAAACAAAAGTTGGCTTTTGTTCAAAACTTCAATTAAGAATTTCCTTCCTTTCTTTCCAAATATCTAAACCTCATACTTTTAGCATCTATCACTTAGATAATAACATAAATCAAAACTCAATTCTACTACACATATTAAATACATTTATGTGCAACTAGAATATAATTTATCTTAATCATGCTTAATTTTAATACATAACATCTCATCAATACAATTTCTTACCTTATTATATATTATTCTCTTAATCTTTCTCAATAACCTTAAACCTTGTTTTATTGTTTGTTTACACTTAAGAATAATCTATCATCAATCAAACGCTCATAATGTAAGCTAATCTAATCAATTAGAATCTAAATTATACATTTCCTTTGAGGAGCAATACACTATCTAACATGATCTTCCATAAAACATTAGTCAAATACTAGTCAATAATCTTTAGATAGATCTCCAAATCATACTCCATACTTATTTTTATCCATTACTCATACAATTCAAGAGTTCATTCAACTCTCAAAATACATAAATTATCAATACAATCAGTCATTTCATTCTCAAAATACCATTCATTGACTTATCAATTCATATATGTTTGTAATCATCATAAATTAGACGAACTATACTTCTAAGCACATCTCTACCATTTCATATCACCTTTATCTCCAACCAATTCTTCCTAATCTCTATAGAATCTCAATTCATTAAGAATATTATCCATTCCTTTATCATAATCAATTATTTTTGTACACATTATTATATACTCATATTACAAACATATATATTATGACTTTCATTGATGTGTCAAAATATCAAAATTAATATCAGAATCATACTCAAACTGAGTCAATTTTTGCAATGGTAGCATCCACCCCTCTATCGGCAGCTTTCCTACAGGCAATAAAAAAATATTAGCATCCTACTAATGGAAGCACTAATTATAGTCGTTGACTATAATTCAATATCACATAGTGATATAGAGGCACACGTAGGTTGTCAAATACAAATAATCATCAAAATCCATCAAGTGAGTTGTACAATCATTCCGCAGTTAAATGTATATCTCATAACATTAAACTAACTGAAACCTGGGGTATTATAAATTCTCATGTGCTTCTTCTCGTTGTTACATCCCTCTATTCGTCGGATAAAACTCTAGAAAATAAAATGTCAATCAAGTGACGTTTATCTAAAACTGAAGCTTGGAATTGATCACTTCTATTATTGCAACAAACCATTTATTAGCAGCTAGTGATACTTTTTATTTCTTATTTCTTTGTTGAGCTTAATGAAGTTAATGAACTTTTGTTGTTTATTCAAATTATGGATGAATTATTTTGGTAAACTCTTTTAAATTTGTGCTTTGGGACTTGTAAATAATTCCAAACTCTTTATTATTATAATTTAATGATAAATTATCACTAATCTTAGTTATCTACACTTCCTTTTATGTATATTCTTTGATAAGTACCTTTCAAATATCATAATTTAAATGATATGCTAAATCCTTCAATCCTCTTGTATAAATGAAATTTTCTTACATTTGCACACTCAAGCAATTATTTTATTTTGAGTTAATTACTTTTAGTCTTTAAAGTTTTATAAAATTAATAAAATAGTCATTTTATTTGAGAAAGTCGCTATTTAGTTCATATATTTTGATTATATCAAAGAAAATAGCCATTTTATCCATTTTTACTGTTAAATATCTATAAAAATTAAATTACCTCTTATTTTCCATTAAATTTTTCTTTTTCTGCCAGAATTAAAAACTCATAAATTTCTATTAAATCTTCACTTTTTACAACCATCAAACCTCCATTCTCTATCTAATTTCACTAATCACAACACCCACTTATAAATTATTATCCTTTTAGTTTCCACAAACCAAACAAAATAAAACTTATGGGAAGGGGCTCAACTTTTCCAATCATAATAAGGGGACTTAATGGGTTCTTATTGATTAGCGAAAATGACAAGAAAATGAAGGTAAATAAAAGAAAGTAAAAGAAAATGAGAAAGAAAATACAGAGAAATGAGAAAAAATGAAAGAAAGTGGATGAAAATGGGAAGGAACATGAAGGAAAAAGAAGAAAAGTGAATGAAAATGGGAAGGAAGATGAAGGGAAAAATATAGAAATTGAGGATGAGGGCATTTTATAAATATAATTTATTATTATTATTATTATTATTATTATTATTTAGTTCTTAATGAAAAAGATGGAAACTATAGATAAAATGATTTTTTTTTATGAAATTAAAATATAAAAATTAAATAATAATTTTTTTAAAATAAAGAGACTATTTAATTAATTTAATTAAGTATCGGAGATTAAATGGTATTAACTCTTATTTTATTTCCATCGCTTGTAACTTGACCGAGAGAAATCTCATGTAAACTTGGAGAAGTAGAAAGAACATCATGTGAAAGATAATGTAATCATATCTCTTTAGCCTCTGTTTTTATATTGATATTTATTATTTTCATGGCAGGCGTCAGTTCCTAACATAAATGAGGGATACTCGCATTATTAGCCTACTCGTGCTAAAAGTTTTGATAACTCTGAACCTTGTCTCGTAGCCAACAAACTAAGGTTAAATGATATATTTAGGTTAAATGAATTTGGATTTGAATTTAAATTTGAATTTGGATGAAATTTTTTATTTAAATTATTAAAATTAAATAGATTTGAATTTAAATTAAATATTTTATAAAATTTTATTTACTAAAAATTAAATATTTTAAATTTTTAGTTTTACCTTATTATTTTAAATGTACTAATTATAATAAATAAATAAAATATGAAGTATTACCTTTTTTTTTATTTATAATTCTCAGTATTAAATAAAATTTATAATACTTTATAATAATCAATATATTTAGTTTAAAATAAAAAGAAACAATAATATTTAGATAAAAATATGTTAAAAAATAAATTGAAATTTAGTTAATAAAATTTATTTTATTAAATATTTAAAATTATATAATAACTTTAAATTTTTTATTTTAAAAAAATATATAAAATAAAATTTTTAAATTTAAAAAAAAAATAACCAAAAGTGACTATAATCAGTGGCAGAGCCACTTAGTAGGAGGATGTATACAGGCACACTTTCAATTAAAAAAAAAAAAAACTATGTATAGATTAGTATTATGCTAATTTATCACTCTTTAAATTTATTTGGGTGCTCTCCTAAATCTAGTGACGGATTATAAAAATTTTTTATATATGTGTATTAGGTCAATTTTTTACTCTATATATATTTGAATACTTCCTTTAAATTCATAACAATTTAATTTTATAATATCCATTAATTAAATTCATCGTCAAATTAATTAAAATTAAATTTCATATATATTTTTTTATAAAATATATTAGATTTTTTATATTACTGTTTTGATAATAATTTTTTATTGAGTATTCAATATAAAAGGATTTAGAATTAGATTAAAAATTAAATTATTTGATTTCTATTTATTAATTTTTGGAAATTCATATACTTGTATTAAAATTGAATTAAGAATTAAATTATTTATTTATTTATACATCCTATCAATTCCAAATAATAATTCAAATCTAAAATTTCAAATTTATTATATTTTTCAAATAATGAATTTATAAATTTAAAAATTAAGTTTAAATTTTAAATTTTAAATCCAAATCCATACATTCAAACATAACCTAAAAATTTCCCGAAAGACAGAGAGATACAACAATGTTGCGAAAATCAAATTATCTTTATTTGGATTTTCTTTTTCTTTTTTTTCCTTCAAATTATCTTTTTTTGTTTTTTTATTTTAATTGTTTAGGCATTGAATAAAGCTAAATTTGGGCATTTATTGTAATGGCTCTCCCTTGTATTTCTATATCTGAAAGGAGAAAATTTAAGATCAAATTATCTTTATTTGGATTTTCTTTTTCTTTTTTTTCCTTTTACAAATTATCTTTTTTTGTTTTTTTATTTTAATTGTTTAGGCATTGTATACAGCTAAATTTGGGCATTTATTGTAACGGCTCTATCTTGTATTTCTATATCTGAAAGGAGAAAATTTAAGAAAAAATAAAGTATATTTTAATATTTTATAGGTATTTAATAATAAAATAAAAAAAGAATAATTATTTAATTTACGAAATCAAAATTAAAAGATTAATTAATTAATTTTTTAAAAAATATCAATCATAAGATTAATCAAGTCAAATCTCAAGAATAAAATAATAATATATCCTTTTAAATTTCATTGCAACACAAATGACTTGGAATGTATTTAATAGATCGACTAAAAACTCTTAATTATCAATTGTTAATATATACGTTGTGAAATAAAAAAATTTAGCGTTATTTGACTAGCCAACAAAAAAAACTCTGATTATAGTAAAATCTTCCTTTATAAGCAATTAAAAACTGCTTATAGCTATTCGCAATTTGACAATATTACTTTTACATCAATCTCCTACAAAACCAAACACATCCCTTGTGAAAAAGGAAGCTACACTTTTATAGTTGATCCAAAGGAGTAAAATAGGTATCAATATAATTGCAAATATGAAAACCATTGAACAGAAAACACTATTCTTATCAAAAGTTACACTTCAAAGAGAGAACATTCTAGACAAATTTTTTACCAATTCATTCTAAAGAGACTTATTTTACTCCAACAGAGGCCATCAAATCTTCATACTCAGGATCAGCCTCTTGTTTTCTTCCCTTTACTACATTATCTCCCTGCTGTTTAGGAATGATAGGAACAGAAGTGGGTGAGAATGGATCATAAATTTGCTGTCCTCCAGGACCAGACGCAAAAGGCAGATTCTTACTGGATTGTTGATTTCGGGCAATTAAACTGCCACCCGGAGTTATTGGAGTCTGATAATTTTGCTTAACTTGCACGGGATTACCAGGCATGGGCAGAAAAGGGCCAGCCAGATCCAGTTGTTGGGAGCCTGGATTGAAATTTCGTGTTGGCAACATAATTGGACTTGCATTTGAAAATGCTGGAACTCTAGGGGGTACCGAGTTGCCAGCAGAATTTCCAGTGAAGGGATTAGCAGACATGTGAACCTGAGTTTGACCCAACTGATGACTTAACTGTGACCTGGGAAACAAATGCATACCAGGTGAAGGATTTGAATTGGGCATAGCCAATCTGAAAGATGGTGCTTGAGGTGACAGCGATTGCATCAATGTTCTAGGAAGTGGAGGCTCCTGGGTCATAGGCTGATTGCTTGGCCTGGGAACTGATTGAGGAACTGGATTCTGGGGATGACGAGGTTGAAAAGTAAAATCACCAGGACCAGAGTGCAGCGGTTTTGGAGCTGTTACTGTTGGTCTTATAATTCCCGACTGTAGAGTTGGTTGTAATGTGGATATCATAGGTGAAGAAATTGAAGTGCTTCCAGTAATAGGGTTCATCGATGAATGAGCTACAGGTGCAGCAACCATGACCATAGGAGAAGATTGGATTGGTAAAGGGGCAGCTGGACCCACTTGAGGAGGAGGAACAGATGCAAAACTGGAGGCTCCAGAAGGATGATTCATAGGAACAATGATAGTGGAAGGAGTAGACGGAAATGACGCAGGAGAAACTATATTACCTGCAGGAATATTTGAAGGTGGTGTAGACAGAAACCTTGGATGTGGAACGACAAGCCGAGGCCCCTGCAAAGAAACCATTGGAGGAACCGTTTGCCCCATGTTACCTGAACCTAAAGATACTGGAGCACCAGCAGAAGCTACAGACCACCCAGAACTTCCCACAGGGGTCAATGGCTGGTCAGATTGAGGTCCCGGTGGAACACTTAATGCAGGCTGGGGCAATGATGGCATTAATGGCCTTGCAACTGGAGATGGCAGTGCTGATGGGGGTCCGTTGCCAGTGAATGGACGTGAAGCAAAAACATTAGCTTGAGAAGCCAAGGGCTGAGGATTTGGCATGGGAAAATTTCTTGGTGGGTATGGGTGTGATGAACCTTGCACTGGCTGCTGTGGCCTGGAAGGAACATGTGATGTATTTGGAAGAACTGGATTGAATCCAGGTGCTGGAATTGGTCGAGGCCCAAACAATGAAGGCGTGGTTGTAGGATTCAAAGGCGATGAGTGTATGGGAAGAGGCGATATAAGAATTGAAGCAGAAGAATTCTGGAGGGGAATGAAGGCTGAAGGAGGGTAACCTGGAGTTTGAGCTGAAACTGCTGCTAGTGACTGTGGTCCTCGGTATAAAAACTGACCTTGCCCAGGAGTCTGAGCAGGTCCAACCACAGATTGCACCACTTCATGGTCACCAGTCGGGACTATGAAAGGAATAGATGCCTCCTGATTTTGGTTAAGAATGCTTGCACTATTCCCAGCCACTAAATTTCCCTGCAAAAGCTAGTGACAGTTAGTCATCAGACCAAGCAGTGATGATGGACATGATGCTCAGAATAATGACAATAAAAAATGACCAACATACTGAGATTTTTCTTAGATACTGTTATTTTGTATTTTGGGGGGAAAGTACTTGCTTTAGATTTCTGTTAAAGACATTGCTGTTCCAGCAGGTTTGTTAGTGGACTTGGGTGGAACTTACTTGTAAGTTAGAAAAAGCTTAAGTATGGGTTAGTATGGTTAACAATACGTTTATTACTGAGGAATGGTGCTGTATCAAGGCCATTCTTTTGTACCTATTCTAAGTAAACTCTCATGAATATAGGAGTTAAAGAGTAATCAATGAAAATTGCCTGCCTATTAAGGTTCAATTCCTAACTCAGTTATTTAACCTATGTATTAGTGCTGTGTGAGTCAGCTTTCTGCCCTCCCATTTCTCAACAAAATGTCAAAAATAGAATAAACTTAGATAGAGTGAACATGCAAACGAACATAGTAAATATATAGATCTCATTGATCTTCAGATTGGTGAAACTCACAGATATTGAATTGACTAACAATTCAATTAGAGAAACTGCTCCGTCAACTTTCTCAAATGTGTCAGCTAATACATGTACATTCAACTCCTCGTATGCAATATGGGTCTCGTACCCATCAGATGGAGAAATTTCAACCTGGGAAAAGAACAAGATTAATTTTGTAATTTGTTACATCTAGTAGCAATTCTGGAATATCAATGTTTCCAGTGTAAGTACCAAAATTTATTGCAGAAGTGCAGAAAGTGAAATTGATTAAGAAAAGAATTAGAGGGTTAATTTCACCCGAGTTATTCCAACTTATGACTCGCGTACATTATGGTACTCTAACTTCATTTTGTTACTTAAAAATACTCAAATTTTGCCTATTAGCAACTTTAAAACACTTCCATCTAATTTTTCATCCAAATACTAACAGAATGCTAACGTGGCTTTACAACTCAGCATTTTATTAATTTTTTTTAGCCACGTCAGTAAACTCCCAATCCTGGCATCTTTTCTGCACGTGAAGCTGTTTCAGGAGTATTTTAAAATAAAGCTTAATATGTGTACTTTAAAATTATTCAACCTTCTCACCCAACACTAAAATTCTTTTGAATAAAAATATTTGTCAGTGAACAAAAATAAACAAAATGATGATGTAAAATACAACATTTAACCTCTATAACCAGACAATATTTGCATATACCCACTCTCAACTTTCCCTCATATTATCCCTCACTCTCTCTTTCTTAGTCATACACAGGGCCATGGCCATGGCCTCAATCAATCCCCACAACCGCAAACTACAACTTTCTTACAACGACATGTCGTTCCAACCCACTAACACCCTTCATAACACCTCTGCCTCATCACCACCACCACAACTCTCTTCTCAGTTTTTAAATCCACCAACTTTTGACTCTTTGATAGCCTTAACTATTCTAGTCCATTTAACAGCTTTTTTTTATGGGTTTCTTCTCTATCTACCTCCATTGCTTCTCTGCCAACCAAACGCCGCCGTCACCACCTGCTCTCTCTTTTTTCTAACTGCCGCAATTATCCAAACGCCAACGGAAACCATCTATCAATGGTAGCCACAGCTACACGTAAAGGGGTGGGCCCAGAAGTTATAAAATCATTGCCGATGTATGATTATTACCATAGGGATGCTAAGTATTATCATGGATCGAGCCAAGCATGGTGTATTTGCCAGTTGCCACATCGAGTTCTGCAATCGCATCAGTGAAGAGGGCTGAGAGCTAGCTAAGACCGCTCAGTAAACAAGTGGTTTGCTGGGTTTGGGAAAGAAAGGAAAGAATGGTGTGGGTTGAACATGTAGATAACCTTAGGCTTCCCCATCAAACCCCACCATTGATTGAATTAAGAGGTAATTTTATAGAATTTTCATATTCCCTTTTGTAACAATTGCTAATTCATTTTATGGGTTGGATCATTTTTCTTTTTTCCTTAATGGGTTTTGTTGGTTTGTTCTTATTAATGAATGGTTAGATTTGGTGATAGACGCCTTGAAGGTGGATATGGTGGCGGTGGTGGTTACAACTGTAGTGGCGGAGGTTATGGCGGCGGCAGCGGCATCAGTTATGTTGGTGGATGTGACTGCGGATATGGTGATGGTGGATCTCGTTACTCGAGGAGTGGTGGTGCCTCTAATGGAAACTGGAGGGGTTTTTTGTATTGGATTTGTGTATTTGATCTTATGAGTTGTGATGATTGATTCCTTTAAGTGTTGTGTTTAGTTGGGTTTTGTTTGCAACTGGTTATCGGAATATGTAGATCATTTTAGATTGATGAATAAAAAAAAAAGTCAGTTTCAGTGATATTTCATGGCCAAATAGAGAGAAAAAGAAAGAGAGAGGAGAGGAGAGGAAAAGGAGAAAGGTGAAGTAGAAGAGAGAATTTGATTAGGTTTTTGAGAGTTTCACACGCAGAGAGGAGATTGAAACGTGTGGCTGATGACATGGAAAAATAAAAAATAAAAAATAAAAAATGCTAAGTTGTCAAAGCCACATCAGCATTTCGTTAATTTTTTGACAGAAATCAAACGGAAGTATGTTAAAGTTACTGTTAGGTAAAGTTTGAACATTTTTAAGTAACAAAATGAAGTTAAAACACCAAAATGTGCACGAGCCATTAGTTAGAGTACCATAGGTGAAATTAACCCAGAATTAGAAGTGGAAGAAGCAAAATGTTTGTGTTTAAGGGCTAGGTTGGCACTGTTTTTGCAAAAAAGCTGATTTTGGGCCCAAAAAAGGAAGAAATCAGATAGGACAAAGGACAATAGCTACTTATCCTTTTGTTCTTATGGGCCTAAAGTAGATTTGAACAAAGCTCATATTTGAAGCTTTGTCCAAATCAGTTTTAAACCCATAAAAACCAAAAGACAAGTAGTTGTTATCCATTGGCCCTTCAGATTTCTTTTTTTTTTTTTTTCCAAAATCAGCTTTTCGCAAAAGCGGTGCCAAACTAGGTCTAAAAAAAATAATTTCTTGCCAAGTACACGCCTTACCTTCTTCCCTGTATTTGCTTTCGTACCCCATACTTGTATCTTGGCTCCAGTTTCCTGAACCACAATTGTAGTAACAAAAAGAAATTACTCAAACATGTCACAACAAATAAAACCTGTCCATCCCTTGTTTCCCACAAGCAGCTGCACAACATGGTATCAGCCAAACTTACCTTTTCTAATCGCTTCTGAGTCTCACCCCCGGGCCCAAGTATTAGACCAACAAAATTGTACCCAGGATGGTCTTTGACCTGCATAGGCAATATAACTTGTCATGATTCTGCAATGACCGATCATAGTTTAACTACAAAGCCTGAGCTATAGAATAAAAACATATAAAGATTACAATAGACGCAGCAAAACAATGAAAAATCCAATACAAATACTTGCATTTGGCAGAATTTATAGTGGATTCATAATTTCCAATGCCTGTATACTGAATTCCATGATCATGAATTATATCCCTATCATGCCTTCGAACTTATCCATTCTAATAATTGATTTGCACCTACGGGTTGTTGCTAACACAATTAGTGGCACAAATTTCTAAAATCATGACACAAAACTAAAGATAAATAAGGAACTAAATGCTGTAGTCCCTAATAAAGAATAAAAGATAACAAAAACTCCAATTTCAAACCACAGTCCCTAACCCAATGATAGCAATAAGAAAAGGTAACAGCTGCTATTCATTATCAAAAAGTTTGCAGAAAAACTTTTGTTGTGCAATGTAGAGCAAATAAATCTCCTTTCTTAACAAGCACAATTTTAGAGAATATTGAAATGCTAAGTAATAAATCAAGCCATCCAAACTTGACCTACAGGAATAGGTACACTGGCCTCTTTCTGCAAAGGTACATAATCAGGTGGAGCCTTGTAGCTTGGATTCAGTTTGAGAATTTCACCTGAAAATTCATAATAACAATGATGATGACGCCACATAAAAGAAGCTATTACAAAGGAATAGATATAATAACAACAATACTCAAATTTTGACCTGACTTTGAGTGCTTGAATTTTAAATATTTTATGATCAATTGATTAAAACAAGCTAACAATTTATAATCATGCACATTGCTCTGGTTTCGGTCCCTGAAATGGTTACTAGGAAAATAGGGACTGATATTTTATAGAGATAACCCAAATTTGACCAAAAAAAATTAAAGCAATACTGCACAAAATCACATGCCAACATGAGATGGAAAAAGGAAAGGAATCTTTTTTAATGTCTCTCTCCTTCCTCTTGAGCTCGTTCTCTCTTCCTCTTCGTTCCCTCCCAAAAAAAAAAATTTCACTTCAAAAATTTTAGCCAGCACTTTTAGTGAGATAACTTGGCCAAAGAAATGCACTTGATGAGAAATAATTGGTCCATTTTTAAGCACTTGATTGCAAAAAAATTAAAGTTTAAGCACTCAATCAGAAATCAAGTCAAAGTTCAAGCACTAACAATGTGATTATCCAAAGGAATATATGGTCTAAGAAATATTGTCCATCATACCTATAGCCTCCTGCCTTTCAAGTTTCAAAAGTTCCAAGTCCTTCACCAATAAATTCTAATTTCAGTACTCAGAAACATACAAATGTCTAATAGGAAGAGAAAGTACTCTATGAAAAAGGAATGCACAATCAACCATAACTTTACCATCGTGTCAATTGGTGAAATGGAAAATTTGAGATCTGCATGCTGATCAACTATTTGTGAGTCTTGGGTTTCCTCGGTTTCTAGAACTCCTGACTTCAGCTGTTCCGCAATTTGTTCGACTCGAGTCTGCCCAAAATTTGTATATCACTTAGTGGCACCTGGAACGGGAAGCTTCCATGTGAGGCATTCACACGGAAGACACTGACATTTCAGCACCCAATGGGAAAAGGAAATTTGCAATTGCTTCCAGCTGAGCAATATTTTCCTCCCACAAACCAGGGCTATAAATGCCTCCAAGCCATTTTATAATTTGAAATTTTTAATTTAAATCCAAGAAATTCACAAATGAAAATTGGAAGTTAGATAGAAGTTCATGGGTGTGAGTGTCTACTCATATATAAGAAAAATTAATTACTACAATAAAAAAAAAAAATTTAAGAAAATATATTAGTTGCGAGGAAAACCCAAATTTACCTGATAAGCTAATGCTCTTCCCCTTCTAACAGCAGGGTCCTGGGTTGGATCCGGGCCCCATTTTGTTTTCCTCGGCACCTGGTTGTTACTATCTTCACTGGCTCCTTCGTTGCCTCCTGACTTTTTACCTCCTCTAAAGATGGGAACTAATGACCCAGAGAGTTTATTTTTTGGTATGACAAATCCAGACTTTGCAGCAAATATAGAGACCTTTGGACCAGTAGTTGAAGCAGTTGTTGCAGACATCTTAATCTTTTGGGTTTCAACTGAGGATCTCTGCTCAACCTCAGCACTCATCTTACTCGCCAGACGCCTAAACCTAAACATGATAAAAGAATAAATGTATAATTTAGGGATTATGTTCAGACACTGACAACTTGAAAAATATTTTCTCATACAAACTTTATGTAAATCATTTGTAAATCCAAACTACCAAAAATCCATATGGTATTTTACATTATTAATTTTATGCAATGATTATACTTAAGACTTGAACCAAATTCTACCAAAATAAGATCCAATTTGCAAGTAAATTCTAAACTAGCAAAGCTAGTTATTTCACTAAACAAAATGTTTTAGATTTTATTGAAGAACAAGTCAGTTTCAAAAACATTCACCTATTAACCATGGTTACAAGCCGAGTCAGGAAAGTGTACTGATAGGTGCTTTCTTTCGACTTTCTATCAATCCAGTAATGAAAACGCAAAAAACAATTGAGAGAAAAAAGAAACAGGGATTCAGAAAATAATGAACCTGACTTCAGAGAATTGAAAATAATTCCTGCCTTCTCTCTTCTAAAAACTTCCTTTTCCCTTCCAAATCTTCAAAGTTTCAACTCTTTCCATTCTAAATCTTCAAAATTTCTTGTTTTTTCCTTCCAAAACTTCAAACTTCCATGGATTATTGATGGAATCCAACAAAAATTGGGACTTGGGGTTCGCAACTTTAGAGAAACTATTGATGAACTGATATATAGAAAGAGAATAAAAGCGCGATGTTGGTGCTTGGTGGCTCTGACTTTTGCAGGGTGAAGTGAGTGGGTTAAGGCTCCTCTGGCTTTAATGTGGGGTTAACAATGCTGCTCTGGCAGGCTTGGTTTGAAAAATGTCTAATTTTCCGAAGAGGAAATTACGGCATTGTTTTGTTGGAGAAAACAATGGTTGTTTTGCATAAAATTATTCATAAACATAAAAAATTAGAATTTATTTTTTAGTTATTAAAATTTTTTAAATGAAAAAATTTGAATATAATTTTTTAAATTTTTTAAAATTATACTAAAGTATAAAAAACTACATTATAATGTTTCCTATTTTTTTTATCTAAATATTTTTTTAACTAAATATTTATGAAAAATAATAATTATATAATTAGGGATTATATCAGGATGATATATGACGTGTTAAGATTTTGATTCCTATCTATATCTCCTTAGATATTTGGATCCTTATCAAGTCCAGCAGATCATAATTTTTTCATGTAAAAATTTTTATTCCAATTATTTCATTATTTCATCTTTTTTAAGTTGTATTTAATATTAAAAAGGAGTAAATAAATTAAAATTTTCTCATATTTCAAATTAATAAATAAAAATAAATATTTTATATTTTTATTTCTTTTTAAAATTAAAGCGGATTGAGATGATGTAGGGAGAATTTGGAGAGATGACAAATGGGACAAGTTCAAGATAAATTATGAGACGAAACATATAATTCTCATCCCATTCCGTGCTCATTAAAAATTTCGGATTTTTTATCATCCCGCCTCATTTGCATCAAGGCAAATTTCCAATCGGTTTAGGTACTTTGCCATTTTATATATATTTAATAAAAAATAAATTTTAAAAATAAAAATGGAAATGAAGAAATATAAAAAAAATTTAAATGGAAAAAAAACCTTACTATATTTTCTAACTTTCAATTTGAAAAAATTAAAATATAAAAAATTAAAAAATAAAAGTAAAAGCTAGAAAAAGAAAATATAAAATATTTTCCATAACTAAACAAGCCCTAAATGTTTTACCCTTTTTTTTATATATATGGCGGATTTTTACCTATTGAATATATCATTCATACATTTAAAATTTTGTTTCAATTTTCTTATTTTTTTTCTCTTTTATTTATTTATTTTTATTTCTATGTGATTTTCAATTTCTTTTGAGCACGATTTTGAATATGAATGTGGTGTTTTTTGCGGCGAAATTTCAATTATGTTAAACTCGCAGTCTTAAAAAAGACAGTATGGATAAACCAAACAATAGAAAATGAATCAGCACTCAGTTTTTAGGTGTTACCGAGATCAAAATTGATTAACATTTTCTTCCTTTAGAAAATAAGTGGTGATTGTATTCCTGCTAGAGTAGCAGGCCGTCTTACTTAGAAATCCAGGTAAGGAAATCAAATATAAATTAGGATAGGTGTTAAGTACCCCCAACCTGTTTGGTCAACATAACTAGCTTCTATTTAAGCTAATATTTTTAATAAAAAATAACTTGGATATTCTTTTAATAAATGAGCAGTTTATATATATAACATTACAAAAGATATATAAATAATGGGAAGTAAATATTTCATATAAAAATAAAAAGATACAAGCTCTAAAGTAATGAAAAGGGAAATAAGCACACTAAACAATATGTTATATCCCCATTTTATAAATATAACTGTTACAGAGTATAAGAAAGCTTAACGCTACCAAATACCAGTATAACCCTGTAACACCTCAGCTTAGCTTAAATATAATCTTTATAGAGATCTTCGGGGAGAGATTTTTGATTTCTTTATATTGTGTTGTTAATATGTATTTATTTATGAAATTGATATTTATGCATGTTATTTGAATTAGTTTTAGGCATAGAAATGGTTTAGAGGCTGCTAGGACTTAATCGGTAAATTTTGAGTTTTTGGTGAACTGGGGGCAAAATGATCATTTTTCGCCCGTCGGAATTTTATGAATTTAATATCATATTTAAAGAGAGAAAATAATTTAAAGACTGAAAAATAGCCTTATTTTATTTATTTGAGCAGTAGTTTAAGAAATAATTCCGGTCGAAAAATTATTATCGACACGTTACGCGATTTCGGTGTTTCGGTTGCACTAGGGGCATTTTGGTCATTTCCTTTATAATATGGAGTTATCAAGAGTGTGCAACCTTATGGTATTAGTTTAGGCTTGATTAAATCTGACCGTTGAATCAAATGACTTTAAATTGGATGGTTAGATGAGTAGGTTGCAAAGTTGCTAACCTAAGCTCAATATATGGGATTATTTCTTTTGGTTTGTGATTTGGTATATCAAAAGTATGTGTAACCTATCTAAGTTGACTTTGGATTAGCCAATAGGATTAAAGTAAGAAGAATGGATGGTTGGATGGCTAGGTTTCACAAAGATTACTATGGAACCTAAACCATTGGATCATACCTAAAGTGTTTGGATAAATATAGCTATTTGTCTT
>CANXYC010853060.1:0-23382 GCA_948193065.1 Aleurites moluccanus | reverse complement strand
TATATATATATATATATATATATATATATTGTTAATAATTTTATATTTATTTTATTCAAAAAACCAAATAATTGAACCGAAATACATCGATTCAGTTTGATCTGAAATTTTTTTAATTTGATTCGATTAAAATTTTAACTCCATTTAATTTTTAAAAATTATAATTCAATTTTTTTTTATTTTTAAAAAATTCAATTTGATTTAAATCAAATTGACCGTTTGCTAACTCCTATGTTGAACCAAAGACAGGGTAACAAGAGGAACACCGTGTATAAGCATGGACAATATAGAATTGCACCTTGCCTGACTCGGCTTATGCGTACAAGTATGAAGCCGGGCCCATGAAATTCAGGCCTCTCAAAATTTGGGCTGTGTCTAAAAAAATGGAATTGCCTAAGTCCAATGTGGGGTGAGGGCCCATCTACAATGCAAAGAAGTTAGTTACACGGGGGTGTTTGGCTCCTAAGAAAATTGGATGGCGCTTATATCGGTCAACAACCGTACTAACGACACTTTGAATTTAGCTTTTTCATTTCGCCGGGAAGGAAAGTGAAGTTCGCATTCCCGCTTCTTATAATTTTTATATAAATTTTTTGAATGCATATTTTACAATTTTTGTCACACCCACTTAATAAATTAAAATAATAATAAAAAAATTACTTTTTTGAGAATTTCATTTATCTTGAGATACAAATGGGATAAATTAAAGGTACTAATTAGAAGAATTTGTTAATATTAGATAAATTGCAACTCTTTGCCACACCACAAAATTTAACTCACAGAAATGAAAGATAAATATATCTCAAAAAGGGACATCACATATTGAATTACTTTGTTAGGAAAAATTCATAAAATGACAATATCCACTTCTTGCATTTCTTCAATTCATTCCAAAACCCCAAATACAAGTTAGCCCCAAATATTTTTTTTTTTTAAAAAATTATCTAATAAAGAACCAAAACTAAAAATCACAACATACACTTAAACTTAATTGGGTCAGCTAATACAACAAATAATTCTTGATTCCATTATTACCCTCCTGAAACTAAGCATAAACAGAGCCATAAGATAAAGCCATTAGTAGAACTGCGGCTTGCTCTTCTTCTCCTAACTTTCTCCGTTGCTTCTCCACCGTTGATCTCTGCATCCATACTTCTCTACCCAAAGCCAACAATCTCTGCTTTAACCCATCTCCTAACCTATTGCTTGTACTATGATTGTTATGGTTGGCTTTTCTTGATTTCTTCTCACTTGAACTTCTGTTCAATCCCAAACTGTCTCTTTTCTTTTTCCTGCTTCTTATTCCACATGCGTTGCATAAAGACTGCAAATCAAACAGTAAAATCACAAAATTAGAATCAGATCAAAGCTTAAATAATGTAGGAAAAACCTGATCTGAGAGTAATTAGTACCTTTGGACCAGCTGGACCACCTCTCCACAGCGGTGTCTTTGAAGTTCCACAATCGGCACATGTCTTCTTCTGCTGGTTCTCTCCTTCTATTGATTTGCTACTCATATCCACAAACTCTGATCCCTGCAAAGTACAGAACAATAGAGCTGGATTAGCTAAGATTTGGAGAAGATCAAGAATCAAATCAATAAAAAAGCTCAAGTATACTCACTTTTTCACTTTGATCCAACATTTTTAGCAGATATAGTTGAGATCTAAAGGAAACCCAGATAATAAAAGATGGTAAGCTAAAATGGGTAGTGAGAAAGATTGCTGATTGGCTACTAGCAATAGCAGAAACAGAGATCTAAAAAATTTGCGGCTATGGAGAAAGAGATCAAGAACTAATTAAGCCCAGAAGCAGAGAAAGGTTTAACTAAATAGAAATGATGAAAGAATGAGAAAAAGGAGCAAGAATCAAGAAAAGGGTAAGTATCGAAATTTAGGTTAAAATTTTTAAAAAAATCCTAAAAAGAGACATGCAATTAAGAAGTAGTGTGTGCAGAGGAGAAAATGAGGAATCGAACCGACACAGGTAAATACCATTCGCACCTTATAAATGGGACTCGAAACCCTAGCGCTCTTTATTCGTACATAATGACGAAAATACCCTTAGTTATGAAACTTTTTGACCCCAACAGACACACCCGCCAAAACCACAAAAAGGATGAACTGAAAATGAACAAAAAGGGCGCCATTGAATAGGATTTTTGGCTCGCAATTGGAATTTTTACTATTTTATTATTTTAATTACCTAATCATAAAAAAGGAATGATTGGGTGCTGTTAGTTTTAACTACATTCGTATTATTGGGTCAGAGGAGTCAGAGATGTTACATCTCAACCGTTTGATTGGGTCAGCTTACAGTTTACTATTGCTTTGTCAACTAAATTTTTTTTTGCCCTTCCAGATGTACTTGAAGATTTGAATTTTCACATTATTGTCACGCCAATTTACCATTTCTTTCAACAATAATAACACAAAGCTGTTTGCCTTATCCTAATTTAAGATTTTAATTATCTGAAAGTAATTAGGTTAGTAATTTAGTAATTAAATATTTGTTATCTAATAATATAAAATATAAAATGGGTGTCTAACACTCCAATTGCCAAAATAAATTATAGTAAAATAAATTATTCATATTAACTTAAAAAAATCACATTTATGTCAAAAATAGATTTTAACATTAATTATCAAATATCTAATTAATTTAAAATCACGTTACAATGAAATATGATTTCTTTAAACTCCCCCAAACACCTCTGAAATATTCAAATTCTCACAAACTCAATAACATTTACTCATTACTACACCAAAATTTGAGGAAAATCACTCTTTTACACAGTGGTTGTATAAATTCAGTCATCAATTTCATTGTTGGCAATCTTAATTTTAATATCATTACAACCTTCACATTGTTTTGTCTCCAACAATCTCGTGTTCTTATACTAATATAATAAAAAGTATAATAATTTTAATCAGTTAATTAATACTTCTGGTTATTTTAGAAAATATTTTACTAAATTTAATTCTTTAAATAAACCATCTATGTTATATTACAAAATTAAAAATATTTAAAAATAAATATATAAGAATATGATGTAATACATGAGCCAATCTTTGTGTAATGATAACGATAACTTGTGACTATTATTATTATTTTTTTGAAATCAAGCTCAGCAAACTTTATTAAATTAAAATGTCTGTTAACATTGAGACCATAATCTACTGTTCCTTTGATTCCAAATACACAATAACACCACCCCAACCTTAGCACTATCATTCAAAAAAGGATTTCGTAATAAATTATGAAACCAATGATCAAACTCAGTTTGCATTAGAAGCGGGTTCTGCAATTGAGCCTCAAGCCAAACAGTCATGGCCATGCCAACATTCCCTAAATAAGTGATTGCAATCCTCAACAAAAGACTTGCACATAATACATTGGGAGGATATTGACATACCTTTATCCACTAAATGAGCTCGGATTGGAATACACCCTCTAAACAATCTACATAAGAAGGCTTTTATCTTTGGTGTCATCTTAAAGTTCCATAACTTACCCCAATTCCCTTGAACTCTCAGCAACTAATGATGTTATGCTTCACCTATTTTATTTAATAAATTCATTTGAGACTTGAGAGAAATCATTTATTTAATTTTTTTTTTAATATCAATTTTTGTTAAAGAAAATGAGTTGTTAGAGTTTAATCTTTTGATTATTACATTATGAGATAAATATTTGATTATTGAAATATTAACTCAATTTAAAAAAAAAAAAACTGTTATATATATAGAAACAATTTTTTTATTTTAGCATATTTCATCAAAGAAAGCGGAAAATCAACAAATTGCATCAACAAATATAGGGGCTATATGTAATTATGTTTGATGTGAGGGAGAATGTGTGAATGGATCGCACAACCCATAAAGAAAGATGGGTGGTATTCGATTATCCAAGTAGCTCTATTAAAACCACACCCAAAAAGATGAGGTTTTATGATCATCTTCCAATTAATTATAATTTATATAAGATTATCAAATAATTATAACGTGTCCACATGGAATCAAGACAAAAGAGGCTTAATTTTTTTTATTAATTTTTGTGATGAAGAGGAAAATTTGTTGACCATGGTCTTAATTATGGAGTTGAACTATCTAGATTCTACAAAACTAAACGGGAGGTTAATAAAGGATGTTATTTCTATTTATTCCATTATTAATTTTGTTTGTACCATCTTAATTATTTCATATAATGTCACAAAATTTTGTTATTTACTTGTTTAATTCATAAAAAAAAAAAAAAAAAAAAAAGACAATGGAACATAAAACTATAGATAAAATTTCCTAAAGACTATCATTTTAAAGATAAAAGGTGATTCAGAGAATTTTGAAACTCGTGTATACAACAAAAATAAATGGGCCACCAAATTGCCAGTTGTCCAGCAACCAAATCTACCAAATACTACCCCTTAATAAGACTCGATTTAAGTTTGATCAACGCTGTATATGAATCAAACTATTTTCAAGTAGTTTGATATTCAATTTTTTAAATATTGATTTGCATTTAATTTATTTTATAAATAAATCAAATTTAAATTAAGTCGAGTTAAAATAAAATTTATAAACAAGATTTTGAGAAGCCGAACTCAAGCTTCTTTAATAGTTAAATGAGCTGTACTTGAACTTGATTTTCAAGCATGAGTTAAATAAAATATCATTATCGAACATCAGCAAACTAAAATCAATTTCGACCAATCTTCCACGTTCAGCAATTCAATGCTGTCACTTGGTACAATTTCATCAAATGGCCTGGGCAATGATAATTGTTACCTTGCTATCTCATAATTCTGTTTCCATTAGGAAGAAGCCAGAAGAAAATAATAGCAATAATCATAAGAATTTGCTTCATTTCACCACTCTATCAGCGTCATAACCAAATATTCTGATAGCAACACAACGAAGTATGTTTGACTGCAGCTAAACATAAAGAGTTCACGAAACACAATAATTGAGACTGGATGATCACACAAGAAAACAAATTACTCGTCCATTTTTCTCACTTGAAATACATCAGAATATTGAGGTTTATGAGTGATATGCAATCAAAGATAAAAAAAAAAAAAATGAATAGCAATTATGCGAAATATTAGTACAACCGAGACTGCAAAAATATGGACTAACACTGCATTAAAAAAAAAAACCCAACAGCACTGCAGCAAACCGGTTGATGAACTCTTGAAGAGGCCATACTCATGCAAGAATAAAATTTTCTAAACACCTTTTTATGGCACATCATCGTATAAGGCACAAACATCAAGCATTTTTTTCTAGATAATGTAGCCTCTTCAATGAAAATAGACGCGAGACCATAGATATGTAGAACAATTGAGCTGTAGCACCACTTCAGCAACAATGGACACGAGACAAAACTGTAACCAGACACAAGGTGCTGCGACAGAGACTCAGACTGAACTTTACCAGACATATTTTCCACTCACATCGTGAGTTGCCCACACCAATTTATAGATCCCTGCACATTTTGTAAACCAAATGAATCACTGAAAACTTCTAATGAAAAGACATTAATCAATTTTCTTAATCCAAGTTGCTAACTCTTTAAAGTGATTTTATGCACATGTTCATGCTTCCCAGTAAATGATGCATACCTTCAACTAAAGTTGAATCCACCAGATGGAACTGAGGGATCATTTCCACCAAAGTGAAATCCTTGCTGGGAGCCATCACCTGAAGGTAATGTCTCATCATCTTCTTCCAACCAATAGGTCTCAAGAACCTTCACTGCCTTCTCATAAATCTCATTATTGTCATGATTTTGTAGATTTTCAATCTTTTCTAATCCCTCCGCATCATCTATCAAGTGGGCATACACATTAACATCACTGTTCCCTAAATTCTTTTCGGCTTCCCCAACCTTCAGAATGTTCTCTAATCCTTCAAGACATACAGTGACTATCCTTGGATCAGGACACACAAGGAGATCACACAATGGTTTTATGCACCCTTGACTCACCAAGTACCTATTATACAGCAACAGCAAAGATTGTCATACAATGGAAATAAGATAAGTAAAACAGAAAAGGTTCAGAAAGCAAGTAATAACACAGTTCAACAAAGTAACACATACTTTATTTGCTCAGGGGTACCACCAGAAGTAGCATTGGAAATTGCCCAAGCAGCTTCTTTCTTTATATCAAACTCGGCATTTTGAAGCGAATTAACCAGGGGACCAATTAAACCAGCTTCAATTACAGCCTACATCATTCAGAAAAGATCTAGAGTAAGGCCATGTGTCTGAAACTCACATTCCAAGATCAAAAGAGAAAAACTCAAGTGTTCTGTTGAGATACTCATGCAAACTGAGTTAGAGAGCAAATTCAAGATAATGATTTGCAGAAGCCCTAGCACATTAAATAAGAGAACCTGTATAATCACACTACATAGCCTAAAACATGAACTTCCTGAACTGGATACATTACCTGAATTTGTTCCCTGTTTCCAGCTGTAATGTTTGAGATGGTCCAGCAAGCTTCTTTCTTAATGCTCTTTTTATGATTATGGGTCAATAGGTCTAGAAGGTATGGAAGTGCGCCGTAGTTTATTACACACTGAGAGCAAGAAACCCACCAAAGTTAGCTATCAAACATGTGAAGAACAATATTAAAAATATAGAGCAAGGAAATCATAATACAATCACTGAGAGAGAGAGAATGAGAGTTTGGTTAAATGATTTTTCTACGCATTTAGTAACAAAAGCAAACATATTAACTGACTTAAATTTCAAACAGTATACTGATTCTCTACATAAACGCCCTTGACACAATATAACATAGGACACAATAGCAAATACTAAGCCTAACAGCACAAACACACTCTATGATTGACGATATCAATGACATCCTGCCCCTATCAGCCAATAACTTGCATTTTTCTTAGTCTTCTCTTCTGTATCTAAACTGCACTCTTAGCATATAAAAGCTTACTATTTCTAATGATTCACAATTTTCCAAGTGATGCTAAACAAAGTTATTACAATTCTTATACATAAGGCTCCTACTTTTGTTTATTCAAAATTTTAGAACCTCACACTTTTCAATATAATAGGCAAATTTTATGAAACCAAATGTAATATACTAGAAAAAGAAAAAAAATGAGATGGACAAAAAAGCCAATGTCAAGGGATTGAGTTCAAGCCTAATAAAGGTTATCTTTCTAGTTGGTTGAGTCTCATGAATTAGGATATATCCATTTTCAATTTTATGAACTTCTATTGCATCTTGAATGTCATTTTTTCCCTTCCCCCAAAAACAATGCTTGAGAGAAGAAGGTAATATAAGGCAAAGGTGAATTCTATCATAAGCCACCTACCTTTCTCAGCTTTCGAAAGCAACCTACTCTTCAAAGTAATATTCACAACCACAGCTGTTCCATTTAATTAATTAAGTTAAAACGTTTTTGTTTCTATAATGTCATAATCTTTTCCTGATGATCTCTGTGACTGGTGCATAATGCGATGCCAGTATCATTTAAGGAACAACAAGAATCCCTATAAATATGTTTCATTGCTTCAAGAATAATTACAAAAAAAAAAAACTGCAGATGAATGCAATCGTAAAATGATTTTTATTGAAAACATTATACCTGAGTTTGCATATCATCCCCAGTCACAATATTTCCAACTGCACGAAGAGCAGGAACAAGCACTGAAGGAGATGGATGGCTGAAATAAGACAAATATGTTAAACCATCAGGTATATATAATGAGCACAAAAGAAAAATACTAATCACGCAATCCATAAAATGTTACACTCACAGGAGGAGCTCAACAAGTCGGGGGCAGACACCTGCCTCAATCACAGCTTGGATTTTGTCATTTGTACCATCAGAAAGATAAGAAAGTGCCCAACATGCATCAGTTAGAACTTCTTCATCAGCCGAATGCACAAGACGTTCGAGTGCTGGAAGTGCAGGTCTCACCTGCCCATCAAATTTCACAAGTAACTTCCAACAGCAGTCATAAAAAGCCTTCAATTCATGCCTAATAATGCGCAAAAGCAGAAAATAACCTGCTCAAATGGAGGCTGTGGCTTGCCCCTGCAAAAATTTGATAGTGTCCAGGTGGCATTCCTTAACATCGAAAGTTTTGCATGCTCATTCAACTGTGCTAGTAATGGAAGCAGTGCTCCATGGCTGAGAACAAGATCACGGCATTTTGGAGAGTCACCAGCAACATTTCCCAAGGCCCACACAGCCTACAGTTTCACCAAGGTTTTATATTAAAAAGCTCCAACTCCTAGGCTAATTATACCAATCACATTAATTGCAATAACTGGGGAAACTAAAATATTATATACCTGTTCCCGAACATCATCACTGGGAGAAGCAAGAAGCTTCACAAATATTGGAACTGCACCATGATCAATCACTACCCTTGTGTTCTCTGAGGTTCCAGAGGCAATGTTTGTGAGTGCCCAAGCAGCCTCAAACTATATACATTTGCATATATAGGTACATATTAGCAATCCACTCCATTCAAACGGACAAACATGAGAAAATGAATTACTTTGCCAATACATACCTGAAGTTGAGGAAAATCCTCCCTCACAAGAAACTCAACAAATCTAGGAACAACCCCAGATTGTATAACTTCCTCAATAGGTGGACTTCGTTCTGACAACAATATTTTAGAAATTTAGATAAAACCAATCAAGTCGTGAAATACATACAAAATGAAAACAGAAGCTATAAAATAAACATATGCAAAATACCAATTGAAAGCAATTTTCGGAACTGAGTGGTGGCTTCCAACTGCAAGTTATTATCATCAGACCAAACACCAGCGACCATTGAAGGCAAACTTTCTAACTGAAATTTAGAAAAGACGGTAACCATCAAAACCGATTGCCATAAAACCTCTACAATATGCAAAAACACTAAACCCATACTTTGAATTTCCCAATTCATAGTAATCCCAAACCCTAACTCAAATAAAATCTAGAGAATATGCGAATCAAATACATTTAACAAACGTGTATGTTTGCATGTATACCTTCTTTTCCATAGTAGAAGAAAGTACAGGGGCAGGGAACTGCTGAGCTTGAAGGCCTTCGCGGCGCTTCTTCTGCAAGCTTTCTTCGCGCTTGTTCTTCCGGATCTCCACCATGTTGTCCTCTCTCCTCCGCCGACCTTCATCGGCGTCGACAGCGACCTTGTAACGGTTCCGGCGAACCTCAGTTCTAGCGCTGGGTCTCAACGACATGATTACTCCAAGAAATTCGAAACCTAACAAACCCTATTTGATCGATTAAAATTTTGATTTGGAGTGAAGGCAAAAATTGTTGGTAGAGACTGTAAATTGTTTTTTATATAGTTGGGGTTTTCTTTTGATTTTTAAAGAAAAGCTGCCCTATTTTTCACTATTTATTTTATTTTATTTTTAAGATGGATCATTTGATTCATTTCCACTCTTCTTCTTTTTTTTCTAAAAATTTCCATTTTTATTATTTTAAAATTAATAATTTTAGATAATGTATTCATTGAAAAGAATTAGATTTAAAACATTATATTATGCTTCAATAATAAAAATTTGAAAATTAAATTAAATTTTATTTAAATTTTTTAAAAATTATTTTTAATAATAATTTTATAATATTTATTTTTTTATAATTAAATAATATTTAATTTTATTAATTAATTTAGTGTCGAGTCGAAAAATATTCAAAAGGATAAAACTCTCTAAATATATATTTTATCTATTTTTTTATATATAAGACGTAAACTCGAGATTTTATTTAAAAGAAACGAATTTTTTGTAATTCGAATTAATAATTATTAATAATATTATTAATTATTATTAAAATAATCATATAACATACCGATTTAAAATTTTATTTAAATTATTAACTACTGTTGGATGATTCATTTCAAAATAAAAATATAACATAGTAAATGGGAAGAGATAATTTTCATATTTAAACCTATTAACTTTTAATGCTCTAAGATAAAAAATTTATAATATATTTTCTTTTTAGATATGGGATGCATTTCTTTTTAGAGACATGAAATTAACATATTATATAAAACTTTTTTATTATTACTGTTGATATGAATTTTGTGAATAATAGTCAATATTTTATTTAAACTGTTAAAATTAAATTATGAATAAAATTAGAATTTTGAAGTGGGAATCATTCACACCATAAAAACATTTCATGGCTCATTTCAGTTGCATTTGCAGATCAAAAAGAAAAAGAAAATTAGCACCAACTAGTATGATTGATTTATCTTCAATAAAAAAATTAATTGCTATAAATTAATAATCTTTATAATAAGTGATTTTTTTTAAAAGATATTTTTAATATATATTGAATCATAATTTTTAATTTAATTTAAACTAAAATTTATATTTGAAACAGAAACCATTCTATTATCATTAAACTATACTTTTGTATTTATTGATAGCCATATTTTTTTTCTTGTAAAATTTTTAAAAAATAATAAAAACTTATCAAGTTTCATTTGAACTTGTATTTGTGCAAATGTGGTCCATTGGGCTATTATCTCGGTATTCGAATCTTGGGTCCAAAAAAAAGCCCAAATATCTATTGACAAACAGAATATGCCTCATTAGTTTCATCTCTTGCCATTAATTAATTTATCTTTATTTTTTTTTTTTAATTAAGCTCTTATTGGAATTTGTAATGTTTACATTAGTTTTTATAATTTGTTAATTGGAAGAAAAATCCTGCTTGCCAGGGTATGGCCTTGGCAAGAGGAGAATTGGGGTCCCAGGTAAGTAAAGCTGCAGGAGGTGCTTTACTAATTGCAATTAACATGTACATGTGTTCCACTACCGTGGCAACGGCTATTCCCACAAATGCAATAGCTGCACATAACAATGGAGGCTTGCCATTGCTGCTGTATACACATTCATAATTCTTAGAATTTCCTTTACCATTAGCAGTAGCAACCCATGTCACCTACAAAGATTATATCCGAAAATTAAAGGCCGAATGCTCGATCGCATGAGTCAAATGGGTGCAGTATACAAGTTTATATATATGTCAAGCATTTACCTGGGAACGAGTGGCTTCTGCAATGATACAAAGTATGAAGCAAAAAACGCCACAGAGAATGGTGAGCACCATTAAGAAAGCAGCTGTATTGCTACTCAAATCGGTGCTTCGAGGGCTTGGTGCAAGATCAACATGTATAATTGCTTTACTTTGTGGCATTATTGATTAACAATTTGTGCTGTCTCAAGAAAAAAGATGATGAGAAAAAAAATGTGGGTTATAGACTTAAAATTCATTCATAAAAAATGTGGATTTGCAGAATTGCTTGGAGGAAAGGTTGCTTAAAAGCCAAAGATTCTCAGGTTCTGGTCTTTAGATTTAAGTATTCACTCAAGGATTGTTGGTTCTCAAGATTTCGCTTTAAATTATTCTTTGTTAAATGAAAATAATGCACAGGGCAGTTCCTAAAGTACATTTCAAACTTATTTTCTTAGTTTTTATTAAAATTATTTTATTTGGTTCAAAGTACATTTTGGCTTTCTGTTAAATCATATGCGTGGGAAGTGGAAACAATTCCCAACATAAAGTTTCTGATAGAAATGTAATCCACTGATTAATGTTCGTTTTAATCCAGTGATTTGAAACTTTATCATAAGATTGATCTTATCCAACTTAGAAACTTCATTAACAAATGTGCTATATTTATTTATACAAACCAGATATTATTCAGTCGAAGCTTTACCATATAATCAGACAACAATGTTCCCTTTACTAACAAAATGACAGACTCCAAAGCATAGAATAATTCCTTAACTAAACTGTGCATTGCTTGGTATAAACATAACAAAGGCAAAAGTGCGTTTCCAGGTGGAGAGAGAGAGAGAGAGAGAGAGAGAGAGAGAGAATGGCATCTGGGTCCAATAGAAAACCAACAGGTTGACCAAATTTTGTGGGTGTTTTTTTTTTTAATATAAGAATGGACGGCTCAGCACTGCAAATAAAAAGTGAACAGGATAAATAAAAGAATGGACGTCTAATTATTCTTGGCAAACACTATCATTATATTATTAAAACATCAAGAATTGACATTGAAAGGGCATTATAACGCCAAAGTCGACACATAAAGATTATTGGATGCATTTTTGCATTATATAACTTTGTTAAAAAACTAGCATAGCTCAAATCCCTACAACAGTTCTATGAGAAAAAACTCGGGGGTGGCGGTGAATTCATCATAAAGCCTTTCAAACTAGTATGATATAAACAAAACAAGTAAAATAACCTATTCAGTTGGAGTTGTTTACAGTGTTGAAAGGTATCGAATTTGTGTCTTAGTCAGAGTAAAATTTACCGAAAAAGAAAAAGAAACTATTTAGTTTCTTTACCAATCATGCAAATTTTGAATGAATGTTTCAGATCCTCTAGAAACATACTATGCAGTGAACTGCAAGTATACAAACACAAAATACAGTATCTACTTCTTTGTTAAATCACCTCTTAGTATGTGTACTGTATATGCATACATGAAATGGATGAAATTGAGCTAGGATTGACCTTATAGCATATGAATATGTGAATTTCTTTTTTTTTTTTTTATTTGAATTCCTATAATAAAAAGAATTCCATGACAAAATGGTGCAAATCACATCCAACGAGTCAATTCATGCACTTGCCTTGTGTTTCTCTTTATGTTATTTTCATGGTTGTACAAAGGGCAGAAATTAAACATGACAATTAATATTCTCATAAATATCTTTTCTACCAATCAACGCTAAAATACATATAGAAATTACGAGCATATCCCATGATTAATATCAATATTCTTTGAGAACTCTTAAAACCAACAAACAACGGATAGAGATAATTGCCCTAGTGCTTCTTCTGTTGCTTAATCATGAAGATTAGGAAATTTATTCCATAGGTAAGAATTTTACTAGTTGATTCTTTTTGCAACCCACAAGTAAGGCTTCACTCCTAATCTTGCTTCCAAATATTCCATTAGTAGCTTCCGAAGTTCCACGCATTATTGATTATCTCATAGCATAATTCTATAAAACTCAGAGACTTGTTATTACCTTGCTCCCCAAACTTGATAACCTTATCAGTCCCACTATCTGCGTTGCAGTTCTGCATTCTAGCATATATGGCTTCTGAAAAGGCCAGTGTCGTGGATCTGGATGCTTGCACCAGCAACAAACAAGCTACTGCAACAGATAAAAAGCCTAACATGAAAAGCAGGGTCAAATCTAATTATGAGAAAGCACTGGCACAGAAAGCACTTTTTGTGTCACATAATCATCGGGTTAAGAGCAGAAAAAATGTCAACAATGGTGCTAGATCGTCGCCAAGCAGGCTAAGCAAGGTTTCATTCGCTGACAACTCAGTAGGCTGAGGTATAGGTCTTGCATAATTTAGCATGTAAAACTCACTATTGTAGACTTGTATTAGAAAAAGAAATGCAGAAGTATAAGATCGAATATTGATGTGTTAAAGAAAAGGTAAATGAAAGCAGCAAGATCCAAACCGTCTCTAAATGCAGGTGTAGTATTTACCATTAAAACCATTGAAACTGCAATTTGCATTAAAATATCGACTGCATAATGCATGTTGGAAAAGTGAAAGTGTGATTCCACTTGTATTTGTGAAGTACACAGAAATGGAGATAGGGTATTGACAAGTTAGATGTATCCATCTCGATTCTGGAAAGAAAAATTATTTAGAAAAATGAAAAATTGAATATTCTCCAGGATAATCCTGGTGGCAAATCCATACCTGTTCTCAAGTATTTCGAACCCATAGACATCCTAATTTCCTAATTCACAGCAAGTCAATATTTGCAAAGATTGAGCAAAGCATAAGAAAATCCCCGAGCCAAGAGTGATGTTTGAAAATAAAAAACAAGAGGTAAGACTAATAGAGACGTCTTCTTATACATAGGGAGTTCTCGTCAAGGGAGGATCTGAACTGCAATTAACAACGTCCAGGTTTGTAGGAGTCCACTGTATGCACATACCCATCCTACTTATCAATTCCATGATTAAAAAAAAAATAAAAAAATTGTAGTCATTCATTTGCAAGGTAAACAATCATGAGTTTAGGATGTGGACATGCTATATCGATTCTCGAATGTCCAGTAAAGAGTGCTTCAATTTTCGTATGATGAAATTTGGAAGGGCAAAAAATGGAACACTGAAATAAACAAAGATCACTACTATAATGTGATTGCTCCTTGACCAACTACCATCACCAATATAAAATCCTACATATATCCTAGTGCAGCACTATTCAAATGATCACTTCCCATAATTGGACAATCTGCTGCATCATGTCCAAACTGCCCACAGCAAGGACCAGAACAATGCCTACGCTTTCTGGATACATAATTTCCATCTCCGGGCCTCCTCTCTTTCAGCTTTCCCAGACTGATGAAATCATGAGGATTCCCAATTGCAAGAGCCTGAAACTATTCCATCAGCATCTTCCACATCTGGTAGAATCAACGAGTCAGATGGGCAATTGTAGGCACTTTCATCTTGTGTCTGCCCAGGAAGGTCTTTAATACGTGATAACACCATAGCAATTTGATCACAAGCAACATCAAGTCGTTCCTCTGTTTCAACCGATTCTGTCATGAGTGTTGAAGTCATGGACTCTAGTAAATGTATCCTCTCAGAATGCGCTCTTGTAGTGGAAGATGAACCAACATCACGCCATCGAGCAGGCAGATACCGGTCTGGAATGTGAAAACAGTTACTGGCTGACAAGACACGGAGAACATGCCTACAAAGGATACCTAAAAACTCAAATCGATTGCAGCTACAACTGATGTGCTCTTGACAAGGATCCCAAATAACTTTGCACCCCCCAGATATCTGAGTATGATGTCTGACTTGGTAACAATATTCATCTATAGGAAAAGATGCGTACTGTGGAGCTAACACAAGCTCCTCTTGGAGCTTATTAAAGGCATATGGAGTAAGAACAGAGGCTGCATGTGATTCAATTGGTGAGCCCGTTTTGAGGTAAACCTTCTGTAGTTTTCGTTGAGTCTCTGCTTTCAGTCGAGCATGATTATTAAAATCAACAATATCAGCCACCTGGGAAAAGGGAATTACAAAATTTAGGTTGTTAAAAATCAATATAAGAATCAAAGAAAATAGAAGGATACGTACTAGCTCTACAAAACGATCTAACTGTGACTGCGCTGTCAAAAATCGTTGAATGAAAGCATTAATTGATTCAGAATGACATGTATTCATCATTCCAGCAAAAAAGTAATGCCTCAAATATGGCAAAGCCCAAAATGTCCGCAATGCATACAAGCTAGCAACGTGCTTGTTAGCATGAAGCCCATATTTGATGACCATTTCCTTCCAGCCTTCCTCAAAATCATCCACAAATTCGTGATTATGGATTCGGAGAAACTCAGCTTTCCAGTCATCATAACATGATCCGAGCAGTGCAGAAAACCAATCTGAGAATTTTGCAATGATGTGCCAAATGCAAAAGGCATGTTTAGTTTCTGGCATTGCAATAGAAATAGCCTCCTTCAGCCATATATTTTGGTCAGTCATAATAGTTTGTGGAGCCTTTCCATTCATGAAATCCATAAATACCTGTATAATATAAGCAATATTAAGTAGAGGTGGATAAACAGGAGATACCAGGACTTGACCAGAGAAAAGATGAAAACAACAAAAAAACATATAAAAATACATGATAGCAGAGTCAGTTATCATTGAATTTAGACCATATAAGACTTCATCATGCCTATAAAAAGTGCATAGCAAATCATAAATACTTTAGGGTGTAGTTAGTCCAAAACAGAATCATAAACGAATTCTTACTTCTTATGACTGAAGTTTTATTCTGCATACCATTCAAAAGTAAGCATCAGATTGGAAGGTAAAGTCCAAGCAGGTTTTGGGCAATTCACATAACTACTCATGGGTAAAACATGCTAGTATTCTTGCTGTAAAATATCTTGCTCCTCAACTTGCTGGTTACATTCTCGTAAGATTCTTACCTTCAATGCCCAGGAAAAAGACTGCATATTTTCATCACTTAGCAAGACACAACCGAAGAAGCAAGTCATCCCATGATTGTCCACCCCAAGCCAAACTCCTAATATCATATCATAGACATCCAGACGGTGGGTTGTGTCAAAAACCACTGCATCACCAAATGCCTCATATAATTGAACAGATGAGGCATAAGACCATGCAATATGCTCTAACCTGTTGCTGCCATCTACTTTGAAGTCATATTTAAAGTTGTGATCTTCATCCTTCAGTTTCTTGCACATTGCAATAAGATCAATAGCATCGTTATCTCGATTGACATTTCTGAAAGACTGTAGTAGGTTTCTCACATCTATTTCAGTAAATGGTAAACAACCTAGCTTCACACCTTTCTCTAGCTCCATCAGTCGTAGCATCTGTCTTACTGACATTCCAGCTTTTGCAAACATGCAAATTCGACTCTTGTCGTCTGGAGATAAGGTGCAATAGGCAGGAAGGAGATGCAACTCATTTGATTTTAATAATTCATGGTTGTGGAGGTTGCTAAATCCTGTAACACGCCATTCAGGGACATCAAAATCTGCCCGCTTCACAATACGCATATATGCCTGACAGCCACAACGGGATGACTTGCGATTCCTTTGCATCTTTCCATCCTCAGATGGTTTCATCTGTGGATAACCACCACGATGGCAGGTAAAATCTCTTCTGGTAATTCCTCTACCAACACCATCCTTTCCCCGGGTACGGTGACGTCTAATTGAAAAGCCACATTGCTTTGCGAAACTGCAATAAAATTCATAAGCAGCATCTTGAGAGACAAATCGTTGGCCAATAAATGGAACAAGATTTACAGAAGTTTGTCGCGACAATATTGTGTTTTCAGGTATTTCTTCCATGTTTCCAGTATCATCTTGAGATATATCTGTCCCATTTTCAGAAGACTCCATCACCAAACTTGTTCCTTTTGACATTCTTTCACCAATGGATAAAAAAATGAAGATGTTAGATCTGTGGGAAACAGTTAATTACGTTAATTTTTTTTTTTAATTATAAATATGCAAATCGGAAACATCAGGAAGCAATGCAAAGCTGAAACAAAATAATGGATGCAAGTATTGCCAGAAGAGGACATTCTGAGATTCTGCCTACATAGGATAAATCAGACTTGAATACCTTCTATTGATCATCTATAACTGAAAATACAGTTATCAGATTCCTCTTCTTCTTCCCTTTAGAAATGAATCCACGTATTTAAAAAATGTTACAGTGCTAAATCCAAATATGGAGAAGTGATCACAAATAACTGGTACTTTTCCCATAACCATTACACATAAAACAAAAAGATAAATACTACTGTTTATCTAGGATGAAATTGGCATTTAAAAAAAAAAAACTTTTGGAGCTTCATTTTATAAATGCACTTAATACTAAAAATTATGTAATCAAATCAAAATTCCCAATCACAAATACATTAATGACATCTTCAAAACCCTCAAATCTCAATCAATCAAACCCACCTTCATACATAAAATCAACATACGATAAACCGAAAAGAAAAGGAAAATTTCAAAATTTTATACAAAATTCAAGGCAATAATTGCATAGGATTCAAAATAAACATCACAATTTCATAAAAGACATGCTCACATAAAATTACTTGAGCATACCTGAAACTTCGGTCTTAACGGTCAATAACTAACTCGAAATTTAAAGAAAAACAGAGGAAACATGAAACTGGCGGGGATACTAGAGAGAGAGAGTGGAAGGGGGAGCAACGCGCATCCTGATGAGAACGATAACTGTTCACAGAAAAGAAAAGCTAGCTTGCGCCGTATCGATACATAAAATTATTGAGCGCTCACTGAAGCTGTTGACCATTGGATCAAAACGTGGGGCCTGTTTTAATTCCAGTGGGCCCCTGATTTAGGGAGAGTTAAGGTTAGGGACTTAGGATGGGTTCTTTCGTGCGCACGAGGCGTAATGGGTGCGTGCTTTGCACGTGACATGGGTGGGTTAATGGAAACAACCTAAATGAACTGGGCCATATCTGATTATTTAATGGGCCAATAAACACTGGCCCTATTGAAAATTATTTATGTCTGGATTTATTTATTTATTTTTTTAATGATAAGAAATGAAAATGTAAATTGAAAGAGAATTTTAATAACTATGATTAAAAATTGAAATGACTAATTAACAAGATAATTGTATTACAAATTTTATTAAGTGAATATGAATTATATAATTAATTTCACTTATGCAGTAATTATTGTGTTTTTATCAATGAAATTGAAATTTTTTAAATATAAGAGATGATAAATATATAAAAACGTTAAAAAATAATACCTTTCCTGTGTGGGAAGCGCATGCGTGGGGCAAAGAGGAGACGTTGATTTAACTCTAACATGAATTTGAACGGTCTTGCTTCGTCGACTAAATGCAGACAATACTTTTGAGTTTTGAAACACGCGCGCGTCTTTCTTTCTGATCCTTGGACAGCATTCTCTACCAACCTATATAATTTCTTTTTGCTATTTTGTCCTAAGCCAGAGAGTTGTTTATTGCTGTCTAGATTTCTTATACCATTCAATCTTATTTTGCTGTAAAAAAGATGGAACAATCCAAGCTTAGTGGTCCAATATTCATTCATAAATTGTACCTAAAAAAATTTTCATTTTCAAAGCTTTTCCTGCAGCAACTTGGCCTACCAGCAGTTAAACGTATGGAGAATAATATTATTATTGGAGATTAAGGGATAAGCTGTACTTCTTGAAATTCATATTATCACTCTTGTTTTTATACCAAACCACGCCAAGTAATCAATTGTAAATTACGAGAAATCCGCTCGATTAATAGTTTAGTTGAGATTAAAATCCAAATTAAATAATGATTAATGACAATCTATTGCATGGCTAGCTGGAACCTCTCCAACAACAAGACCCTACATGTATTATTTTTGTGTATACATATCTCGCGTGATAATTTACAGTTTATTGATGGGAAGTTTTGATAAGTAGATGCTAATAATAACTTTAGATATTTAGTCCAACACTTTCAGTGGTCTCTCTACTTTCTACTCTTAATGTTAAGTCAAATTAAGCTCGTATAGCGGGGAGCAGGCCATCTATTTCTATGTATAGAAGGCGTGCATGCAACACCATCCCTCAGCTTTCCAGTGGCCGACAATCTCTTCGAATCATCAACCATTGTCACATAAAATTCTTTATACTTACTTATCATACGATATGTAGATAACAGAATCTAATGAAAGTAGGATCCAACTTTTTAAAAATGTCACCATGCATATTGTTATGCATTAATTAATTCAAGGTATACACCAAATATTCATACTTAAGCTTTTAAATATTGCAAATAAGTAATAAGAAAAATTATTTATTGCATTGATCCTCTTAATTGAAAATAATGCATTTTACACTCACAATTAAGAAAAAGATAAAATTTTATTTGAAATTATAAGATATGAGTTTTATATTATTTTGATAGAAGGTGACATGACACATTATTTTTATATCCACCAAATATATTTAATAAAAAAGATAATATCAAACGTATGTATAATTTGACAATTAATTTGCATATATATATATATAATAAAAAATCATTATTAGTAATATTGAAATTATGAACTTTCAAATTTAATATCCAAGCCTAGTAAACTAAGAGAAAAGTCATGTACTCTATATATATATAAGTGCATAATATATGTAAATTCATTGTCTTTGGGCTGTAACATATACAATATATATATATATATAAGCATTTAAGCATATGAAGAAATTAAAAGCTTGTACTATAGTTTATATATAGCATGAGTGCATCAAGAAACAATACGTATGATCTTGAAGAAAAATCAACTTCTTCGAACTTGATGTTGTTTGGTTTTCCAGTGACAGGCTCTAAGGAATCGTCATCATCAGTGATAGCAGAATATAACAAAAGATTTGAATGCCCATACTGTCACCGAGGTTTCGCTAATTCTCAAGCTTTAGGTGGCCATCAAAATGCACATAAGAGAGAACGTCTACGTGCAAAGCGAGCTCAGTTTGCAAACAATCATAATCAACGAATCACGACAGCTGTGCCCATCATCACTTCGGATTCAACACGATCAAGTCCATTCATTTGTGCTAGTAATAGGGCTAGAAATGTCAACATAGCTACTAGGGCAAATGCGGTGTGTGCATCGGCACTACCATTAATGTCTGCGCCAAGTCCTGGAGGCCCAGGTGGGGTGGTGCCCAGAACTGTTCCTTTGATTGCAGAAATTAATGGAGACGATGATATTGACGTTGATTTACACTTGCGGCTATAGGCTAGCACTGTATCCATGAGTATGATCTTTTGTGTAGTTCTTTATAGCTGTAATAAATAAGAATGTGTTTTTCACTTTTCCTTTGTAAGTTAATTATAGTGTTTCTGATTATCATGAATTTATTTATATGAATATATTAATTAATTAGTTAAAATTATACATTAATTAACCTAATGTAATTTCTGTGTTATTGGTGATTATATATATTTCCTTTGAGTGGTTATGCATATTTGAGTGAATATAGAAAATTAAAGATTATAAATTAATTGTATCTATTTTATTGTATTTCTTTAGATGAATATATATGCTTGCATTTATATGTACAAGTACATATGCATATTTAATATAAAAATATTATATAAAAGGTTTTTATCATGAAATTTTTGATATGGACATATATGATTAATTATGATTGATGAGTTAGATTTTTTACCTCTTTGAGTTTTGCAGTTTTTATTTTTATTTTTTTTTAAAAGAGATTGTATACTAAAATATAGTCTAATAATAAATATATATTTCTTTAAATTATAGATCTGCAATCGATTTCCCCTCTTTAATACTAAAAAAGAAAAAAAATATTATTATCGATATTAGATATTATTTTCAATATATATTACAATTTCACATATATTTTTTTATTTAGCAATAAATATTATCACATTTCAGTTTTCATACATCATAATAAATTTATTTTTTTATTCCATCAAATTTAAATTATTCATGTCAAAACTAGTGATTTACAATATTAATAATTTTAGTATAATTTATTATATTAAACCTTAACACAGTAAATTTTCAGTAATTTATCAAAATTGAAGAATTCATCCAAAAAGAAATGAAGAAATCAAATGAAATCGCAAATTAATACATTATTGCATTAAGAGGTCAGTAAAGAGAGTTTACTGAAAGGAAAATAGTATATACGTATGCTATTGGAGCCTCTATCAATGAATACATATTTATAAAACTAAATACCAATCATGTCATATTATTAATTAATCAATTATAATCTAATATATTTACGTTAATTATAATATATATTTTATTATTTAAAAAATTAATTATTATATCTATCTTATAAATAATTATTATTTAATATATATAATCATCATATAAGTGGTGGATTATTATATTTACTTAAATTTTTTTTCATCAAAGATATATTTAATTAAGAGTTAATAACAATTGTTTCTATATAAAATAATCCAATACACTAATTCTCTTTTTACATTTTAAAAAAATACTAATTCTCTCTTGATAAATGTTACAATATATTATTAAACAATTCCGTCTAAATTTGTTATTAATCAATTATAAAATAGTCAATAATGGCATTAAATAAATAAAAATGTTCATACCTTTTATTTTTAATTAATTAAATCATATTTTTGTTATAAATTTTTTTTATAGTTTAAAAATGTGTTTTTATATTTTTTGACAACTTTAAAAATAAAATAAATAAAAATAATTTTTTATTTTATTTTTAAAAATAAAAAATTTGAAAATATAAATAAAAAATAAATATATTTTTTAAAAAAATAATTTTACTTTTTATTTTCAAATTTGTAAAAAATATGAAAATAAATTTTTTATTTATATTAAAAAAATTTAAGTAGAGATAATTTAATTTCTTCTTAAATTATTTTTTAAAAATAAAAAATACAAAATATTTTTATTTTCAAATTTATCAAAAAATTTAAAAATAAATTTTTTAACCCTAAAAAATATTTTTTAAAGTAAAAATAAAATATAATTAATTAAAAACAAAAAGTAAGGACATTTATGTTTTTTTACAGCTCTTGTCAACCATTTTAGAGTTGATTAACAATAAAATTGGACTGAATGGTGTATTAGTATAATAGAATATTTGTTAAAAAGAGTTAATATATTTTAAAAAGTCAAAAAAATTAATATATTAAATTATTATATTGAGAAAATAGTAATTAACCCTTTAATTAATTATATAATTAGACAATTGTGAGACGTTGGTAGCCAAATCTGCCAAATTAATGGCCCCAGTTAGCCAATATTTTCTTTCTAGAATTCGAAGACTAATTTGGACGCCATTTTCCCTCCATTTACTCTTATTATTATCTTTATTAATCATTTAATTATTATTATCAGACCTTAATTATAGGCAAAAATATATCTCAGAAACCCACAGTCCCAACTTCCAACCATCGAAACAAAAACAGATAAACAGCAAAAAATAGAACATCTTATTTTCCTTGTTATTAATTGTTGTATTAATTCTTAATTATCCTACAAATCTAGGTGATCATTATTAAATTAAACCCTTTAATTTCCTCCTCATTAAAAAGCAAACACAAAATTAAACTTCCAAATATGAATCAGGCAGAAAATAAAGATTTCAGGGAAGGTCATAGGAGGCATTGCAGCGAAGATTGGAAGTTCAAAACGGGAGATAATGGGCTAAAGACCAACAAAATTGAACATACTGGAGCTCATAGATATACTAAATCAACCGGATCTTCTTGTAATAACAAAAAGAAGATTAGTAGCAGCACCGCATATGAATCGTCGTGTAATTTTGGCGAAGCTGAAATGAAGAGGCAACGACGTGTCGTCAAGTATAAAAGTTATGCCTTCGAAGGCAAAATGAGATCATCTTTAAGAAATAGTTTTCGCTGGGTCAAGGACAAGTGCAGTGCCCTTGTGCATGGATCCTAGTTAGCTAGCATTGAAAATACATGAGGTTTTTTAATTTCTTGTTTCTGTTATGTTTGAGATCGCAGATTAATTAAACAATTCATTTCTACAATTCTTTTGTTTCCACAGAAAGGCCATAATTCGGAGAAAATGTTAAAAAATATTGTGGCATTTTGGTCAAGTTTGGCACAGCTTATGAAAATAGCTTTTCTTATGGAGAAAAACTATTTTTCTAAAAGTGATATGTATAAAAGTAATTAGCTATATGTTTGTGTTTGGTAAAATATAATTTAAAAACTGCTTATAAACTCATAAGGGTATTTTTGTCTATTAATTTTTTAAAATTAGCTACGCGTTTAATCTAAAAT
>CANXYC010852950.1:0-27566 GCA_948193065.1 Aleurites moluccanus | reverse complement strand
TACTTATATGGATTCTTTTATGGATACATATATTGATACTTATACAGATACTTGTTTTATTATTTATTTGCTATCTTATATTGATTCTACAGGCCATATATGGGCAACCATTGTTTCATGAGCATTTACTGCATTTTTATATATTTGGATTCACTGAGTAATTTTATACTCACTCCCTTAGTGGTTTACAATTTTCAGGTCTACAGTGAGGCACTCTTTCCATTGGCTTCTCCTGCTCCTGCCTTGGAACTTTACTAGTTAAACATGTAATAATCAAGCTCCAAAAAGTATATGTAAATATTTGTACAGTATAGAGGTTCCATGGTACTGTAAATTAAGGATTGGCATGTACATATATGAGTGTTTGCATCTTTATGGTGTTGCATAAAGATTATACTATGGATGTATATGATATGCTATGTATGGAAATGACTGGATATACAGATATGTTTATATTGAGTTGATATTGGAGATCTAGAGGGATCATTGATTTGAGAATAGATGTGAACTATATAGTGGAAGTGTTTATTTGCATGTTTTTAAGCTGGGCATAATCCTTATACAAAGGAGATGCTGCCCAAAGTTTTATAGAATTGTCAAGCTATAATGAGCTTGTTATTGAATTGCATGCCATATAGTACAGTTATTTGGGTTCTTCATGGTACTAGTAGCTTAAGCAACACCCGTACCCTAGGACCGTTGCGGCTCCCAATTTAGGTCGTGACATTTCTCTTAGGGTCGGCATAACTTTTCTAACAACTAAAAGCGGTCACAACCTTTCTTGAATAATAGGTACCTTTTTAGATGTGTATCGTATCAAATCAGGTCCTTCAATAAATTTTTCTCCTACCTCCTCCAAACAAATGGGAGATCTACACTTCCTCTCATATAAAGCCTTTTATGGTGTCATCTTAACTGTAGAGTGATAACTATTATTGTAGGCAAACTCAATTAAAGGTATATGCTTATCACAATTCCTTTGAAAGTCTAGAATGCACATCTTCAACATGTCTTCTAGAGTTTGAATGGTCCTCTCTGATTATCCATCGGTCTGAGAATGGAAAGCAGTATTGAAATCCAAACGAGTACCTAAAGACTCATGTAATTTCTGCCAAAATCTCAAGGTAAACTGAGTACCTATATCAAAGATAATAGATACTAGAATACCATGCAACCTTACAATCTCATCAATGTATATTTGGGCATACTGAGAAACTAAATTTATAGTCTTAATGGGCAGAAAATGAGCTAACTTTGTCAACCTATCCACAATTACCCAAATAGAGTCATGTCCACTAGAGGTTCTTGGTATCCCAACCACAAAATTCATAGTTATCCTTTCCCATTTCCACTCTAGCAAAGGTAACTATTGAAGTAACCCAGATGATTTCTGATGCTCAAACTTAACCTGTTGACAAGTCAAGCACTTAGCCACAAACTCCACTATATCTCTTTTCATCCCATACCACCAATATGATCCTTTAACATTATGATACAACTTGGTGGTACCTGGATGTACACTGTAACTGGAATGATGAGCTTCCTTGAGAATCACATCTCTCAATCCATCCACAGCTGGAACACATAATCTATTACCTAATCTCAGTACACCATCAACTATGGCAAAGCTTGGAGCTCTTTTTGTTCCCACATCCCTCTTTAACTTTACCAACTGAGGATTATTATCTTGCGTTTCTCTTATCTGAATAATAAGTATTGGTTTAACTTGAAAATAAGCCAAAAGCATACCCACATCTGATAGATCCAATCTAATCCCCATATTATGCAAAATCTGCACCTCTTTCACCAGAGATCTCCTACTAACTTAGATATGGACTAAACTTCCCAAAGATTTTCTACTCAAAGCATTCGCCATCACATTAGCCCTTCTTGGATGGTATAAAATTTCATAATCATAGTCTTTTAGTAATTCCATCCATCTCCTCTGCCGGAGATTGAGATCCTTCTGCTAGAAGATATACTTCAAACTCTTATGATCTGTGAAGATCTCACACTTTTTTCCATACATGTAGTGTCTTCATATCTTCAACGTGAATACAACTACAGCCATCTCAAGATCATGTGTAGGGCAATTCACCTCATGCTTCCTCAACTGTCTAGAAGCATAGGCTATCACTCTACCATGCTGCATAAGTACACATCTAAGTCCCACTCTCGATGCATCATAGTACACTGCATATCCTCCTTCTCCTAACGGCAAAGCCAAAACAGGTGACGTGGTAAGATAAGTCTTCAACTTGTGGAAACTCCCTTCGCAAGCATCCGTCCACTGGAATTTCACTTGCTTCTAAGTAATCTTGGTCAAAGGTGTTGCGATCTTGAAAAAATCTTGTACAAACCTCCTATAATACCCTACCAAACCCAAGAAACTTCTAACTTCAGAAACATTTGTAGCTCTAGGCCAATTAAGGATCACATCCACTTTCTTCATATCAACTTTAAGTCATTTCTTACTCACCACATGCCCAAGGAAACAAACACTATCGAGCCAAAACTCTCACTTTGAGAACTTGGCAAACAACTGATGGTCCTTCAAGGTCTACAACGCAATCCAAAGATGTTTTTCATGCTCTTCATGCTCTTCCTTGTGTAATACCCTAGGAAACCCTATCTTGAATGCATGATTTAGTTCTCAGTTTATGGTTTGAAAGTATTAAAATGATGAGAAATAATTTTAGAGACACAGTTAGAAAGCAAATGAAATATTTTTTTGGAAATCGTCGGTGTCGAAAATACTGCCGAGAAAATAGCAGTTCGGGCAACAGTTGAAGTTCTGATTCTGACCAGGGGGTAAAGGATCATACTAATACATGTGTAATTATGGTAAAAATAAAGAGGTGAAAAATGTTTAAAAACACTGAAAAAGTAAGTGATGGCAAAATCGTAAATAAATAAAACTTTGAGAAGTATAGTAGAAAATGGTCTGTTTGAGTTTCAGAATGGCTCTGAAACTATTTTTATAAATAAGTATAAATAAAAATAAGCCTTTTGATTCCCCACTTTGGAATCCAATTCTCAACAGAATTGTCAAAATAAATTACAGAAGAAGTTGGGATCAAAATATGATTACTTTATAGTTTAAGGACCAAAATGTAATTTGCCATATTGACTTAATATATAAGAAATGCCTTAGCAAAAAATTTCTCATCTTATTCTTCCTTCCTTGTAGTGGCCGAACCATTCTTCCCATTCCTTCCTCCATTTCCAAGCTTGATTCCTTAAGAAAAACCATAGAAAACTTAAAATCAAACCTTGTTTTTCCATTCTCCATCCATTTCTTTCATTGAATCACAAAGGAAACTAAGGAAAAATTGAAGGGAAATTTTGGGTGGAATCTCCAATCAAGGTAACCAATTATTTTGTTTGATTTTATAGTTTGTTTAGATGATTTAAACGATGAATTAGATGGGTATGGTGTTTGATTGCATCAATTGATTCATTTGAACCATTTTCCCTCATTTCCAAATCCTAATGGAAGCTGTGTGATTTGGCTATTAGAATTAGTATTGGTTTATGTTAATTAATCTTAGATTATGTTAATTGGAGGCTAATGGATGATTAATTTATGGTTTATTTGCTATAGAAAATCAAGAACACCAAAGTTGCCAATTTTGCCTCCTTTGAAGCAATTGGTAGGAAATTAATTTTTCAAAACTATTTAGGGTGCTAGGTAAGTTTAATATGCATCATTTAACATGTCTAATGCATTGGAATGGGAATTGGAAATCATTTTTGTTGAACCCATTTTTGCCAAATGCCCTTTACTATTCATTGCCATTGATTTTGCTTGTTTTTCCTTTGAATTCCTTAGCCATTTTGATCCTTTGAATGTTGTTAAATGTTGTATATTTGTTACCTATTGTGAAACCTTGAATGTAGTTTGTTGGTGTGTATTGGGGCAATGTTGGAGTTGCACCCAAATCTTGCCAAATTGTCCATTCCATAATGCACACCAAGTGTTTGATGAAATGCCTAGTTGTTTTGTCATAGGCCTATTACATTTTTCATCCATAGGCCTACCAATTTGAATGTCATTGTCGCCATCGACATTGCTTGCTAATTGTGCCTACCATTTGCCTATGTATAACCAACTTATGTTCCATACCATTGTTAATTACTAAGCCAATTTCCATTGCATATCTATTGCTTATTGTTATTCCATTGATAAAATTGCTACTTGAAATGATTGATATTGAGATATTGTTACTGGGTGATATCATTATTGTATAATGGTATCTAATGATATGTTTCACACTTATATTGACCCTAATGTGGTTTGACAGAGTTACCGCTCCGACAGGGTAGTGGGTACATACTGTCAGTAATGTGCACATTGTTTATTGATACCCTAGCTGGGAAGGGTTATTGGTCCTAGCCATAAGACCTGATCAGTCTTATGTTTATTGATATGAGATTGACTGTGTGATTACACATAGTCTACGTGTTTCATGGCCTATATTTGTCTTACCAATATGATACCATTCCTTTGATATGATTATTGACCTATCTATCATTCCCTGTTATTGATTCTGTAATCTGATTATATTGAACATTGCTTCCTTTGTTATCATTTATTATTGATCCAAACTACTTTTTATTGGTGATTCATATTAGATTCACTGAATATCTTATATACTCACTCTTTCCTTGTTTAACAATTTAAGGTGCAGAGTAAATAGCAGAATCCCAACTTCTGACTCTCTATGGATTTCTGCAAACTGTTATAGTAATGTAATTATATTAAATACAGTATTTTGATGTTCATAATATAGCTGCTCCATGGGGCATGTAAGGGTTAGTTAGGATATGAACATGGATGTATGATATTTTATGATATATGAGTATTGATATGATATGTGATGATGGATGTTACAGCCAACAATATAAAATTACAAACAGTTTATAGAATTGCAGAATGAATATTAACTAAGTAAATGAATTAATTAATTGATAGTTATAGATATTTGCATGTGATACTGGGTTCTACGGATGTCGGTCGCTATTGGCATCTCCTGCATCTTAGGACCGTCACGATCCGAAATCGGATCGTGACAGAGGTGGTATCAAAGCACTCAGTTACAGATGGATAGTACCTGAATTACAGAGGAATAGTGATTAAGTATAGAATGGGTAAAGTTAAGTAAACCATGAAGCATAGAAATTCTTGTATCGTCTTTTGCTGTATTCATCTAATATGTGTTAGTATTCATCATTTTTATAATATACTGAGTACGTGTTCTATTTTTCTGATAGTTTACAGAGATGTTTGACGATAGAAACAGGGATACCTAAGAGGCAGAGGTAGCCTCTAATGAGTCCATAGTCAGAGAGTATTCAGTTTCAGAGGGTCCATCCAAATCCTAACGGACTACAGAGGATACAGAGAGGGGTGATGACCCCTAGAGAGTAGAGATGATGAGGGGAATGATGGAGTTACATAGGGAATTGATAGATTTGAGGCAGAAGCATCAGAATATGCTGCCACCACCAGTTCCAGCAGCAGTGTCACCCCCTGTTTCACCAGAAGCAGTGCCAGTTGCACCAGCCCCTATACAGCTAGTTGTGGTTCATGGGGAGCCTGTTATACAGGAAGGACGCCGAGTTATAGATGAGGGCAGAGTATCTATGTTTTGCTTTCTGAAGCTAAACCTGCCAGAGTTCAGGGGCGATAAAGGCGATGAGCCAATTGATTTTCTGGAGGAGGTTGAGAAGGTAGTTAAAAGACTACCTTGTTCTGACACTAGAGCAGTGGAGCTAGTGGGATTATTGCTGAAGGGGAAAACCTGGACATTGTTTTCTCGCAGGATGGAGCCTAGACTATATGGTCAGCATCCTCCTACATGGGCTGAGTTTAGATAGGGGTTGATTGATGAGTTCATTACAGAAGGGGTGAAGACTAGAAATCTGATTCAATTTGAACAGCTTGAGCAGGGAAATAAATCAGGAGAGGAATATGCAGAGGAGTTCATTAGACTGAGTAGGTATGCTACTCATATTGTTCCTACTGAGGCAGATTTGATTAGCAGGTTTAGGAGGGGTTTACATTACTTCACTTCACAATGCTCTATTGGCTACAGAGTTTACATCTCTAGCTACAGTCATCGATAAGGCAAACCAAATGGAGGATAAATACAAGGCAGAGAGGACTAAGAGGGATCATAAGAGAAAATGAGGCCCCGAAGCACGGAGTAGGAGAGGGAGAGCAGCTCCCATCCTAGATAGACTGAGCCAGTGCCTAGATTTGATTAGAGATCTCAGACTGGTAGTTAGAGGAGGAGGACACACAGTAGGGGACCTCCGATACAGTCAGCACCTACATATTCTCAAGGTTCTTTTAGACCTGTTGCTCAGATGCCCAGTGTGCCTATCTTTAGTTTCTGTGGTAGAAGGCACAGAGGGGAGTGTCGGTGTCAGACAGGTTCCTGCCTGAAATATAGGCAGCATGGTCACTTTATTAGCAAATGTCCCTTACGGGGCAAGCAGCAGCCATCTGCTTCAATTTCTCAGCCTACAGTGCAGATGAGTCAGAATGTGGTCAGAGAGACTCCTGGTAGGGGCAGAGGTAGAGGTCAGGCACCAGGCAGCAGTCAGGCCCCAACAGGCAGAGGTCAAGGGCGAGTATTTGCAATCAACACATAAGAGATACAGAGATCAGATAATGTGGTTACAAGTACTATTCTGATTCAGAATGAGATTGTTGATGCCTTGTTTGATTCTGGTGCTACACATTCCTTTATTTCGCCTCAATTTGTACCTAAATTGAATAAGGAAAGAAAATTGTTAAATGTGCCTTTAGTGATAGCTATACTAATGGGTGAAAGTATAGATGTGGATTGCTACTATCCTGATTGTGTGATTGAAATTGATGACAACATTTTGCATGCGGATTTGATAGAATTGCCTTTGTTAGAGTTAAATGTAATTCTGGGTATGGATTGGCTCGCGACACATCATGCAGTCATTGATTGTGATGAGAAGAAGGTTAAATTTCAGCCTGAGAGGCAACCAGAGTTTGAATATCTGGGTGATAGACGTGAATTTAGAGTCAATCTAGTTTCTGCTATCCAAGCTAGAAGGATGATAGGGAAAGGTTGTTATGCATATTTGGCTTATGTAATAGATGTGCAGAAGACTTCGGTAGAACTTGATCGGATACCTATAGTTTAGGAGTTTCCAGATGTTTTTCCTAAAGAATTGCCAGGATTACCCCCCTAATAGGGAGATTGAGTTTGAGATTAAGGTGTATTCAGGCACTGATCCTATATTCATTCCTCCTTACAGAATGGCACCAACAGAATTGAAAGAATTAAAGGTGTAGTTGTAGGATTTATTGGATAGAGGATTCATTAGACCGAGCAGTTCTCTGTGGGGTGCTTCAGTATTATTTGTGAAGAAGAAGGATGGTTCACTGAGAATGTACATCGAAGAAGGATGGTTCACTGAGAATGTGCATCGATTATAGGTAGCTGAATAAGGTGACAGTGAAGAACAAATATTTGTTGCCACGGATAGATGATTTGTTTGATCAGTTGTAGGGTGTCAGTCCTTTCTCGACGATTGATCTGAGATCTAGGTATCACCAGCTGAAAATTAAGAAGGGTGATGTACCTAAGACTGCTTTTAGGACCTGATATGGACATTATGAGTTCTTGGTGTTGCCATTCGAGTTGACTAATGCACTGGATGAATTTATGGATCTAATGAACAGGGTGTTCAAGCCATTCTTAGATAAGTTTGTCATAGTGTTCATTGATGACATTCTTATCTATTCTAGGAGTGAGGAGGAGCATGCAGAGCATCTGAGGATTTTATTGCAGACACTTTGAGAGCATCAACTATATGTTAAGTTATCTAAATGCCAGTTCTGGCTAACCGAAGTGTGTTTCCTTGGGCATGTGGTTTGTAAAGATGGTATTAAAGTCGATCCTCAAAAAGTTGAAGTAGTTGGAAATTGGACTAGGCCTACCAGTGTTTCTGAAGTCTATAGTTTTCTGGGTATGGCAGGGTAGTACAGGCAGTTTATGAAGGATTTCTCCAGAATTACAGCTCTGTTGACTAAGCTGACTCGAAAGGAGCATTATTTGTGGACTGATGAGTGTGAGAGCAGTTTTCAGACTTTGAAGTCTTGCCTCACAAGTGCTCCAGTGTTAGCATTACTAGCAGAGGGTGAATAGTTTATAGTGTATTGTGAAGCTTCTAGAGTTGGATTAGGGTGTGTGTTGATGCAGAACAGGAGAGTGATTGCTTATACTTCTTGTCAGTTAAAGAAGTAAGAAGCGAACTATCTGAACTATGTTCTAGAGATGGCAGCAGTGGTGTTTGCATTGAAGATTTGGAGGCATTATTTGTATGGGTCTAAATGTGAAATATATACTGATCATAAGAGTTTCAGTATATATTTCAACAAAAGGATATGAACCTCCGGCAGCGTAGAAGGTTTGAGTTGCTTAGGGATTATGATTGTGAAATCCTTTACCATCCGAGCAAAGCTAATGTGGTAGCTGATGCACCGAGCCGGAAGTCTATGAGCAGTCTAGCTCACATCTCGGTTATCAGGAAGACCATTGATCCGTGAAATGGGTGAGTTAGTTGATTTGGGATCCCAGGATCATAACTAGGCTCTGATAGCCCAATTTTGGGTTAAATCACTATTGATATATGATACTAAAGTGGCATAGGATAGGGATCCATATCGACTGAAGCTTAAGGGAGAGGTACAGATTAGCAAGATGACAGAGTTTACAGTGGAGGAAGATATATTGAAGTATGGAAAGCGGATATGTGTACCTGATATTGATGGGCTGCGAAATCGGATTATGAGAAAGGCTCACTATTCATCATACAGCGTACATCCCGGGATTACCAAGATATGCCATGATTTGAGGGATGTGTATTGGTGGCCTGGTATGAAAAGAGATGTAGCTCAATTTATCTCTAAATGCTTAGCCTATCAATAGGTTAAGTTTGAGTATCAAAAACCATCGGGTTTACTTCGGGAGATCGAGTTGCCCGAGTGGAAATGAGAGCAGGTTACCATGGATTTTGTAGTCAGTTTACCGAGGACTACACGGGGTTATGACTGAATATGGGTTATTATAGACTAGATGACAAAATCTGCTCATTTCTTGGCAGTTAAGACAGGCTATTCTACAACTCAGTATGCACAGTTGTCTGTGGACAAAATTGTGTAACTCCATGGAGTTTCTTTGATGATCATATTGGATATAGGTGCACAGTTTACATTGGAGGATATGCTTCGGATGTGTATTCTGGATTTTAAAGGTAAATGGGATCAATATCTGCCATTGATTGAATTCTCATATAATAATAGTTATCATTCTTCTATTGGTATGGCTCCATATGAAGCACTATATGGTAGGAAGTGTAGATCTCCTATATGCTGGGTGGAACCAGAAGAGAAGTAGCTAAAGGGGCCAGAGTTGATTAAAGAAATAATAGAAAAGGTGCCTATGTTGGTTTGACAGAGCTGCCGCTCCGACAGAGTAGTGGATACATACTGTCAGCAATATGCACAATATTTATTGATACCCTAGTTGGGAAGGATTATTGGTCCTAGCCATAAGACTTGATTAGTCTTATGTTTATTGATATGAGATTAACTGTGTGATTACACATAGTCTACGTGTTTCATGGCCTTATATCTATCTTACCTATGTGATACCATTCCTTTGATATGATTATTAACCTATCTGTCATTCCCTGTTATTGATTCTGTAATCTGATTATATTGAATAGATTGTCATCATTGCTTCCTTTGTTATTATTTATTATTGATCCAAACTACTTTTTATTGGCGATGCATATTAGATTCACTGAGTATCTTATATACTCATTCTTTTTCTTGTTTACCATTTCAGGTATAGAGTAGATAGCAGAATCCCAACTTCTGACTCTCTGTGGATTTCTGCAAACTGTTATAGCAATGTAATTAAATTAAATATAGTATGTTGATGTTCATAATCTAGCTGCTCCATGGGGCATGTATGGGTTAGTTAGGATATGAATATGGATGTATGATATTTTATGATATATGAGTATTAATATTATATGTGATGATGGATCTTACAACCAATAGTATAAAATTACAGATAATTTACAGAATTGCAAAATTAATAGTAACTAAGTAAATGAATTAATTAATTGATGGTTATAGATATTTATATATGATACTGGATTCTATGGGTGCCAGTCGCTATTGGCATCTCCTACATCCTAGGACTATCGCGATTCGAAATCTAGTCGTGACACCTTGCTCCTATAATATACATGTATGTCATCGATGAATACAATGACAAACTTGTCCAAAAATGGCCTGAACACCCTATTCATCAAGTCCATAAATGCGACTGGTGCATTAGTCAAACTAAATGGCAACACTAAGAACTTATAGTGTCCATATCTGGTCTGAAAAGATGTCTTTGGTACATCCTCATTCCGAATTCTCAATTGATGATAACCCAACCTCAAGTCTATATTGGAGAAATGACTAGCACCTTGTAACTGGTCAAACAAATCATTTATCATTGGCAAAGGATACTTGTTCCAGATGGTAACCTTGTTAAGCTGCCTATAGTCGATACACAATCTCATAGAACCATCTTTCTTCTTCACAAAGAGCATTGGTGCTCCCTATGGCTAACTACTAGGTCTGATGAATCCCTTATCAAGCATATCTTGCAACTGAACATTCAATTCTTTCAACTCAACCGGTGCCATAAGGTAAGGAGGAATAGAAATCGGACTCGTGCCCGGTAGCAACTCGATACCAAACTCTATCTCTTTATCCGGTGGAAACCCTGGTAATTTTTTAGGAAATACGTCTGAAAACTTACTAACTATTGGAATCTGCTCCATAACTTTCACTTCCTTTCGAGTATCCCGGACATAAGCCAAATACCCTTGGCAAACCTTTCTCAACAACCTTCTTGCCCTAATGGCAGATATCAAGTTATAAGGAACCTCACTTCTCTCCTTTTGGAATTCAAATTCCTCTCCTGAAGGTGGCTTAAACACAATCTTATTCCTATTGCAATCAATAATAACAAAGTATTTGGACAACCAATCCATGCCCAAGATCACATCAAACCCTAACACTGGTAATTCAACCAATTCTACCTCCAAATTCTTGCCACTAAGGCTAACCAGACAAGAAGGATACACCTTACTCACCTCTATCTCCTCCTCCAAAGGAGTCGATACAACCAATGCACAATCCATCAATTTACATGTCATAGATAATTTCTTTGCAAACACAGAAGAAACAAATGAATGTGTGGCACCTAAATCAAACAAAACTCGTGTATTCAAAACTTGAATAGGAACAATACCTGTCACAATTATGCTCGGGGCCTGAGCCCCCTGCTGAGTCAAAGCAAAGACTCTTCCTTTGCCTCTGCCCATCAGTGTCTGCCTTGTAGTCTGACCCACTACCTGACAAAAACTCCTACCAGCATCCTGGCCTCTAGCCATACCCCCTATGCGAAACTGAATACCACTACCTCCTCCCCTATCCATCTGAACTGTAGACTGGAAAGCCTTAGGCCTATCACTATAAGAAGTCTAGGGTCAATCCTTTATAAAGTGGCCTAATTGACCACATCTAAAGCAAAAACCAGTCTCCTTATAAGATTGCCTAGAATGCTTCTTCCCACATATGGGACAAAGAGGGATCGAACCTCTAGGAACCGAATAACTGGCAGTACCATAACTCATATATGTAGTAGGTCGCTGTAACACCTACCATTTTCATATACAATTTTTGTATATATATATATGTGTGTGTGTATATTTTAAATTGAATTGGCTTAATTAATTGATTTTGCAATAAGTATAAATTTTACTTATTCAATTATTTTGATAATGATAGTAAATGAGCATGGAAAATATTCCTTGGTATAATAATGATTGATAGATTGAGATCCTAAATCTATATATATATATATATATTCTAAGTAACCAAAGAATTAAGGAGTTAGAATAATTGTAGCATTTTTCGCGAACTGGGTTAAGTGGTTTCTAGCCGGCATTGGCGAGCTGGCTATGTGAGGTGACAATGTCGAGCTGGCCTTGCGAAGAGGAAAGTGCGAACTAGAAATGCAAAGAGGAAAGTGCGAGCTGGGAATGCGAAGAGAAAAGTGCGAGCTGGGAATGCAAAGAGGAAAGTACGAACTGGGAATGCGAAGAGGAAAGTGTGAACTGGAAGTGCGAAGAGGGAAAGGCGAAGAGGCATATGAGAGCCGACATATACGAACTGGCATATGCGAGTCAACAATGTGAATAGGTATTGGCGAGCTGAGTTTGGCAAACTGGCATTTGCAGGCCGGCAATGCGAAGAGGCATTGGCGAGCTGGGATTGGCGAGCTAACAAATTGCGAACTGGCAATTGCGAGCTGGAACAGCGGATCGGATTGGCAAAGCGGGATTTAGTTATTTCATTTTATTGAGGCAGTAGCCTATTTAAAGGGGCAGTAACTGATGCATTGGGCACGATAACTCATTTTATTTCTTCTCTTTATTCTCTGTGTTCGTCTTTTCTCCAAAAGAAGCCGAACACTATTCATCTTCATTCTTCTTCAGATTTCACGATTTCTCCATCAAAATTTCTGGAGAAAATTTATGGAAATCACATATATATTATGAGTTCATCCCTTTTCCGTCCTTAACTTGTGGGAAAGAGCTGGAAAATTTCAGAGGCAGCAAAGAACAAAATTCCGCCATTTTAACCCATTTGAGGTAAAGGTTTATTTGTTAATTTTTATTGATTAAATAGATATTATTTTGGTTGAAATACATGGGTTTAGTATTATTTTACCTAGATTAACACTAATTTATGAAAATTCCTAAATTTGAGGGTTTATTTGGGACTTTGAGATATGATTTGATAAATTAGTGATGGGATTCATAAATTGATAATAGAATTAGTCAATTGGATGTAAGTGAACAATTAATTGATGATCAATTTGATGTGAAATTGTAGATTATGAAAATTGAATTCTCAAAGTAGCCAAAATTAGGGATTTTTGAGGAATTGGTGCAATTGGCTATCTCTTTGGCTATTGGAAGGCATAGGTGAGTTCTACATGCATCATTTATCATAATTAAATTGATTAATCTGATTATTGGATACCATTTGGGAGAAACCCCCAAATGGTCGAACCTTATATCTTTGTGTAACGTTTGATTTTCCTTGAATTTGTAACCATGTTCTTTTACCAAATTAATCCATATATATTGTTATATAACTTTGCGTTATTGATAATATCATTTTCAATTACCGAACCTTATTTTTCTTGTCTTATGAATTATCCTTAATACCGAACCTTTGATTGATATTAGATATTGTACATGGCATGGCCATTATGGATATTGGATATTGAAATGATTGGAACCGAACTGATTGATTGATTGATTGAATCTGGATGCCATTGTTGCTTATGGTATCCCTTGTTATTGACCTTGATATGGTTGTGACAGAACTTCCGATTCGACAGGGGAGTGGGGAAATACTGTCGACCTTGTGCACATTGTATATTTGTACCCTAACTAGGAGGGGATTATGGTCCTGGCCATAGGGCCTGATCAGCCTTATGCTTATTTGCCCTGATATGGATGAACTATGACCTACATGGTCCAACGATTTTATTTGTTTGGAGATTGTATGATTTCTTTTCATACAGTCCATCCCGGTATCTGTCTTTCCATATATATTACCTAAACTATATGATGATTATTTGGCTTTATTATACCTTGACATTTATTAGGTACGTTGTTATTCATTGATTGATACCTTTGTTATATGACATCTATTATTTATTCTGATGCATGTGAATTCACTGAGTATCATCTATACTCACCCATTTATTGTTTACCCCTTTCAGGAGAGGATTAGAGTTGCAGAATCCAGACTTCTATTTCTCTGGGGATTCTGCCACAGTTTTACAGATGTATTTTCATATACTCTATTTTGTATAACATTTACTTTGGTGTTCATAATCTAGCTGCTCCATAGGTATGTACGGGTTAGCTAGGAAATGAACATGTATCTGATGATGGTATTATATGGATGACATTATGTGTTAATATGATATTATGATAATTGATGATTACATTTATTTTCAGAATGTATGACAGGTTAATAGAATGATTGGCAATTAATGATATGAATTATATATATATCGAATTGATAGGATTGATGTGACTGATATTGGGTTCTATGGGTGTCGATCGCTATTGGTATCTCCCGTGCCCTAGGACCATCGTGGCTCAGGAAACCAGGTCGTGACAGTCTCGAAACATTCTGCCTCAGTTGGGATCTACCTAACTGACCCCAAGAACGGACCAGTAGTGCAACCTGAAGAGAAACTCTCATATTTTTCACACCACTCTCATACTTATCGAATTTGGATGAGCTTCCTATCTTAGGCTTCTTTTTTTGTTCTCTAGCAGACCTTGCTTCCATTTCTCTATTCTCTATAACTCTTGCCTTATCCACTAGTGTGGAAAAGGAATCAAACTCCTAGACTGACAGAATCTTGAATAATGGGGTCAACAATCCCCTCCTGAACCTATGAATCTACACTGCCTCATCAGGCACTATAGTAGGAGCAAACTTACTCAAATTGCTAAACCTCTTAGCATATTCAGATACAAACATATCAGAAGTCTATACAAGCCTCTCAAAGTCAAAAGCTCTAGCCTCTCTAACTAATTTTAGAAGAAACTCCTTCAACATAAGTTCCCTGAAATGAGCCCAAGTAATATCCTTATTACCTCTAAACAAACCATAAATACTTCTCTTGAACCAGTCACGGGCATCACCCTTCATAAGGTGACCCGCAAACTCCACAGCTCTTCTATCTGGAACCCTTAGAATCTGTGCTTGAATCTGTGCTTTATCTTTCACTTCTTCCAAGAACTCAGTAGGGTCTACCTCACCTTTGTATTCTGCTAGCTTAAGCTTAAGAAATTTCTCAAAAGATACCTCCTCAACCTGTGAAACCAATGGTGGCTGAGGAGGAATAACCAAAGGAGCTATCGGTGTTGCCGGTGGTGGTGGGATTAGAGCCACATGTACTGGAGGAGCCTATTGCCTCTGCTGGGCAATATACTTAGCTATCATTTCATAATTTGGCTCTAACCGTTCAAATCTCTGATCCATATCCAATGGAGGTGTTAGAGGAACCTCATTATCCCCTATTTGACCAACAGATCAGACCTCAGAAAGAACATCTCTCCTAGGATGACCACATCCTCTGCCTCTACCACGACCTCATCTAGGAGGCATATCAGAACTGATAACAGAAACAAACAATTCATATATAAACTAGACAAAAATGCAAATTCACAACAAAGGATAATAGAATATTGATGAAACAAGATTCCTATGCTACATAATTTAACTATGCTCTGATACCATCTTTGTCACATCCCAAAATTAGAGATATGAAGGTCTTAGGGCATAGGTAGGCGTAAGGCCACCAAAAATCTATAGAACACACCAATCTATCCTATGGCAATAACATACACATCTATATCCATATACAATATCAAATCATAACCAAACATCTATCTGAATATCATTCTGATATAACCATTAAAAAATATAATCAACTTGTTTACTATAGATCAAAGAAAAATGAAGTCCTCTATCCAAAATGAATAAGTGATAACCAAAATAATATTACATGCCATTCAATTATTATAGAGCTCTAAGAGGATTACATCTCAAAATAATAATAAAGATATCCAAAATAAACAGAATATATACATTCAAATAGCTTCTTGGAGGAAGGAAGTCAAGAAGCTCTATCCTCGGTCTCTGGACTGACCAATCTAGCACATGTGATCCACAACAGAAGGAGGATGAGCCTTCAACTCAATGAATTATGAACATAATATACCTGAGGTTCAGAATCAAAATTGGGGTTCAGAAGAAATATCCATAAAAAGATATAACAATAACCCATATGGTTTATACAGAAAATTAGAGTTAGATTAACAAGCTCAAAATACAGAATCATCTTAAACAAGCTCAGAATACGGAGTTCAGAGTATGCCTATATCGTATGGCATAAGAAATATTAAACATGAGCCTAATGGTCTCAATACAAAACATGAGTCATACGATCCCCATATGAAGTACATATGCTTGCGCTGATACATGTCTAAAGAAACTTTGTCCCCTCTAGGTAAGACCCTGATAATCTGACTCTATCAGTTGAGTCACTAGTGCACACAGTCCCATGATATATCCCTCATAGGTAAGGCATTCTTATATTGTTAAATACTTAGACTCGGAGATGTATTTATAAATACAGTAACAGAAAGAGATTCTCAAAGGTCTTATAACAGAGTATATCATTCGTAAATATAATTACTGAAATAAATCATAAGGGGTGTACATTCATAAATGTACTCAAGACATAATGATTTTCAAGAATATTAATTAAATATATATATCGAATATAATTGGATAAGCTTTTTCTAAAAATCAAGCTTATCCCTAAAATGCATGTTCATAACTCACCTCTAAGGAAACATAGTCCAAAACCAATTCACAGCACAAGCCCAGCTCCTTTCTACCAAAATCAAATAAGAGCCCGAACTTAACACAAACTAACAAAATAACACTTAGGATTTCCTTGTCCAACATAATACATATCAAATTCTCGCATTTAAAGACTCTCTAAAGTCTAAAGAGATAATTTTTATACTCATAGTACTCATAATAATCATTCTTTGAAAAAGATAAATTCTTAGGGAAAATTTACTATTCACAGCACTATTCTTCCCTTTGCCCTAATTCTCTAATAATCCATAATCAATAGATATAAATGCTCATACTTACTACCTACAAGCCATAAATAACTTATCTAACAATCTAAAACCTCAATCTATATCAAAATATGAGTTTTGAAGAATTTACCTTAATTCTTCTCAAAAGGATTTCTTGAAGGAGAAGCCTGGAAAAAGGTTGTTGATGCCACTTAAAGTGCTAATTTATGATATTAATTCATTAATTTCGAGTATTAATGCTATAGAAATCAATGTAATGATTTAGAGGTTGATAGGTTAAGAAATGGAGAAGAAAATATGAAAAACTCAGTTCACGGGTTTAGAAGAATTTTAACTTCTGAGACTTTTAATTTATAGAGGTATTGTTACTATTGATTACTGGAAAAAATGGTTCAAGACCAAGTTCAAAAATGTCGAGACTTAAGCCCAAAGAATTGAGACCTAATCTAAGCAGAAGCAAATTAAGACCAAATAAAAAAGAATCGAGACCTAATAAAAAACAATTGAGACCTAATCAAAAGAAATTGAGACCTAATCCAAACAGAAGCAAATTGAGACCAAATCAAAAGAAACCGAGACCAAATCAAAAGAAACTGAGACCTAATCAAAAGAAATCAAGACCTAATCCAGAAATCAATCATAACATCTAGATTAAATCTTATAGTCTAAAGACATTATAAACATAGTATATTAATATAAATTAGAGCAGAGCAGAGTCATAAATCATACTCAGATATTACAAAGAGATGAGAATCAGAGAAATACCTAGAGAATCACGCAAAATGGAACTAGGGTATTACATGTATATATTTGAATGGCATGATTACTTTTTAATATTCATGTTATTAATCTTCATCATGCATCTTTTTTAATTTTTCCTTTTTTAAATAGTTGTAGTTTCCTTCATCACTTGAAAAATAATGTCAAAAATAAGTCTAAGGTTAAAGGTTCCATATACAATGCATATTTAATGAAAAAAGCTTCATCCTTTTGCTCTACTATTTTGAGCCTCATATGTACACAAGGTATCGAATAATGCCATAGAATGATAATGGGGGATGTGAATAAGGAGAAGAAATAAAAGGGAATCTAGCTATCTTCACTCATCCTGGTCGTCCTTCATGGAAGAGCAAAATGAAGATGTTTGATAACTAAGGAATATAATGTAGCTCGAACATACATTCTATTGAATTGTGAAAATGTTTCTCCCTTTATAAAGCAAGTGAATACATTCTCTTGAACTAGATTATTATCCCTTATAGCTTCAGTATTCATTTATTCGTTTATTACTTTTCTTCTTAGAAAATATTATAATACCCTAGAAAGCCATAACATGTATGCATGAATTAATTCTCAGTATGTGGTCCATTAGTCTTGAAATGGTGGAAAATAATTTTAGAAACTATCACGACCCGCTCTCGCGAGCTGCGACGGTCCTAGGGCACGGGAGATGCCAATGGCGACCAGCACCCGTAGAACCCAATATCAGTCCTATTAATACAATATGCATATATACAATCTCTATTCATTCATTATCAATCACAACCTGTCATACATTCTCAATCAACTGTATTAACAATAACCACAGGATCATAACAATTATGACATATATTTTCTATATCATAGTATCATCATTTGGATACATGTTCATTTCCTAGCTAACCTATACATACCCATAGAGCAGCTAGATTATGAACACCAAAATATAATTGTTATACAAAATAAGTATCTGAAAAATACATAAGATAATTTGTTGCAGAATCCTCAGAGAAACAGAAGTCTAGATTCTGCAGCTCTAATCCTCTCCTGAAATGGGTAAACAATAAGCAGTGAGTATAGATGATACTCAGTGAATTCACATGCATCGCAATAAACAGTTGGGTCAGCCAATACGGATATCAATCGAATAAAATCAAGAATTGAATAATATCAAGTTCATAAGGTATCATCAATAAGATACAATAATATTATATAATATGGTTTCATATGTGTGAAATGACAGATAGTGGGATGGACTGTAGGAAAAGAAATCATACAGTCTCCATATCAAATACGTTGGACCATGTAGGTCCTAATCATCCATATAAGGGCAAATGTAAGATAAGGCGGATCAGACCTTATGACCGGGACCAAAACCCTTCCCAGCTAGGGTACAGATATACAATGTACACAAGGTCGACAATATTTCCCTACTCCCCTGTCGAATCGAAAGTTCTGTCACAATCACAACAGGGTTAATAACAAGGGATACCATTAACAATAATGGCATCCGGATTCAATCAATCAATCAATCAATAATTTCGGTTTCCAATCAATTCAATATCCAATATCAATAATGGCCATGCCATATACAATATTCAATATCCAATCAAAATTTGGTATTTGAATAATTCGTAAGCAAAGCAAGGTTCGGTATTTTAGAACATTCGGTATCAATGAAATAAAGATATATAACAATATATATATAATCGATAAGAGAATAGGGTTACACATTCAAAGGAAATCGAAGGTATTTCACAATAAAGGGTTCAGCCCATTTGGGGTTTTTCCCAAATGGTGTCTAACAATCAATTTAATCAATTTGGTAATTCAAATGATGCATGTAAAACTCACCTTAAATTTCCAACAATCAATTGATTAGCCAATCTCACCAATTTCCTTAAAAATACACAAATTGGCTACTTTGAGGACTCAATCTCCACAATCTATAATTTCACATTAAGTTGTTCATCAATTTTGTGTTCTCTTATACTCAATTAACTAATTCTATTATCTATTTAGGAATCCCATCACTAATTCATCAATTCAATATTCAAAGTTTCACATAAACCCTAGAGTTTAGGGATCTCCATTATTTAGAGTTAATCTAGCTAAAATAACTCTAAACCCATTCATTTTAACCTCAATAATATCTATTTAATAAATAAAAATCAACAAATAAACATATACCTCAAATGGTGCTCACGGCAAAAATTTTCCTTTGCTGTCGCTGCCTCTTTTTTCCAGCCTCTCTTTCCACGAGTTAAGGCTGAAGGAAGATGAACACAGGTATATATATGATTTCCACAAATTTCTTCCAGAAAAATTCGGTGGAAAAACGTGGAAATCGGGTGAAGAAGATGATGAATAGTGATCGGGCTTTGGGAGAAGAAGTGATGAACGCAGTGATGATAGAAAGAAAGAAAAATGACTTAACGTTTTTAAGTATCAGCTACTGCCTCTTTTAAATAGGCTACTGCCTATTTGTTAAAATCCCGTTACTGTGCACTAATGAATCACGCCTCATCAAAATTCAATTTGCTAGTCCAGCTCTCTGATTGCCGGCTCACCAGACCCAGCTCGCCGATTGCCGGCTCACCAGACCCAGCTCGCTATTCTCAGCTCGCCAATGCCTCTTCGCTTTACCGGCTCGCACATGCCTCTTCGCTATTCCCAGCTCGCCAATGCCTCTTCGCTTTGCCAGATCGCATATGCCTCTTCGCTATTCCCAGCTCGCCAATGCTTCTTCGCATTGCCGGTTCGCATATGCCTCTTCGCATATGCCATCTCGCACTTACCTCTTCGCCTTTCCTCTTTTCTATTCCTCTTCACCTTTCCTCTTCGCCTTTCCTCTTCGCATTCCTCTTCGCCTTTCCTCTTCGCAATGCTAGCTCAACATTGCCTCTTCGCAAGGCCAACTCGCCAATGCCGGCTGGGAACCCTTAACCCAGTTTCCACAGATTCGCTACTACCTTCAATTTTCTCAATTCTTAACACTTAACATTTCTCACGCACATTTCAACAACTCAATCAATATTTCTCACAAAATTTCCCATACTCATTTTCTATCATTATCCAAAATAATTAATAAGTAAATATTTATACTTATTTTGAAATTAATTAATTAAGCCAAATAAAAATAAATTTATACACATAAATATATACAAAGATTGTTTAGGAAAATGATGGGTGTTACATCTTCCCAGCCATCAGTACATATGGGTAGGGGGAGCACTGGTAGAGGTAGACCAGTGGGACAGAGTCCGACAGTGGGACAGTCAGTAGCTGGTAGAGGTCAGGGGCGAGTGTTAGCAGTGAATCAGCAGCAGGCCCAGAAATCCCATGATACTATTGTAGGTATGATTTCTATACATGATCTAGTGGCTTATGTGTTGTTTGATTGAGTGCAACCCATTCCTTTATATCACCTGTTTTTGCTTTGAAATTGGGTTTGGGTAGAAAACCTTTACACGTGCCCTTAAAAATAGCCACATCAATGGGGGATAAGGTTATAGTAGGATATAAGTATGATATTTGTGATGTGAGAGTCTGTGATAGATCTTTGCCTGCTGAATTGATTGAGTTACCTGTGTTGGAGTTTGATGTTATTCTAGGTATGGATTGGTTGATTGATCATAAAGCTACAATTGATTGTGCATTGAAAAGGATAAAATTTTGACCCGATGGGCAGGAAAAGTTAATTTTTCAGGGGAAGGCTAACAGTCACATATCTGGGTTAGTGTCTGCAGTATAGGCAGAGAGGTTAATGAGAAAGGGATGTATTGCTTACTTGGCAACAATGGTTGATACAATGGGGGTATCTAAAGAGTTAGAACAAATTCCAATGGTAAAGGAATTTACAGATGTATTCCTAGATGATCTTCTAGGATTGCCACCAGAGAGGGAGATCGTATTTGAGATTGAGGTATACCCTAGTACGGATCCCATATCTATTCCACCCTACAGGATGGCTCCACCAGAGCTGAAAGAATTGAAAAAGAAGCTGCAGGAGTTGTGTGACAAGAGTTTCATTAGACCCAGTAGTTCACAATGGGGAGCACCAGTGCTATTTGTAAAGAAAAAGGATAGGATACTGAGAATGTGTATTGATTATAGGCAATTAAATAAGGTGACAGTGAAAAATAAGTATCCTTTGCCTAGGATTGATGACCTGTTTGATCAGTTACAGGGAGCTTGTTTCTTCTCAAAGATAGATTTGAGATCAGGGTACCATCAGTTGCGGATCAAAGGTGAACACATTCCAAAGACAGCCTTCAAAACTCGATATAGGCACTATGAGTTTTTAGTGCTACCATTCGGGTTGACAAATGCTCCAGCAACCTTTATGGATATGATGAACAGGGTATTCAGACCATTCCTGGATAAATTCATCATTGTCTTCATTGATGACATTTTGGTGTATTCCAGGAGCAGAAAGGAACATGAGGAGCATTTCAGAATCACATTGCAGTTATCGAGAGATCATCAGCTATATGCAAAGTTCTCAAAATGTGAATTCTGGTTGACAGAGGTTGTATTTTTGGGACATGTTATGAGTAAAGATGGCGTAAAGGTGGATCCACAAAAAGTAGAAGCTGTTGCTAATTGGCCACATCCTACTACAGTTACAGAGATCCGGAGTTTCCTTGGTATGGAAGGGTACTATCGCCGGTTTGTTAAAGATTTTTCTAGAATTGTTGCACCAATGACAAAGTTGACTTAGAAACAGGTGAAGTTTCAGTGGAATGATGAATGTGAAAAGAGTTTCTAGACTCGTAAAGCCTGTTTGACCACTGCACCAGTATTGACTCTTCCTTCCAAGGCAGGCGGTTTTGCTATATACTACGATGCTTTGAGGATTGGTTTAGGTTGTGTATTGATGCAGGACAGAAAAGAGATTGCATATGCTTCCCTCCAATTGAAGAAACATGAGGTGAACTATCCCACTCATGATTTAGAAATGGCAGCAGTGATCTTTGCGTTAAAGATATGGAGGCATTATCTGTATGGGATGAGATGTGAGATTTACACCGATCATAAGAGTCTCCAATACATCCTGCAGCAAAAAGAACTGAATTTGAGGCAAAGGAGATGGGTCAAGCTACTGAAAGACTATGACTGCCAGATTCTGTATCACCCAGGGAAAGCAAATGTGGTAGCAGATGCCCTTAGTAGAAAATTGTCACACCCCAACTCCAGTGGTGGGACGGTCCTAGGGTAAGGGTAGGCTTAAGGCCACCATAAACCCGAGAACTCACATATCCTGGATCTCATACTCATTTATATCAAATATAAATATCATACATTATCATTTCATAATCCATATAAGCAAAATTTATTTCTTTACTATATCATTTCATAATTCCCTCTTGTTCCTTACTGATCAAAAGATGTACCCCACATCACTAAGGAACAAGAGCAACCCATAAAGGTAAAAAATTATACATCAAAATATTATCATCCCCAATGACTAACTACGGAGCTCCAGAGTATACTCCCAATACATATTATGTCATAATACCATATAATGAATATACATAATCATATTTCAAAATAATTACAATAAAGGCTTCTTGGAAGAATGAGTCAAGAAGCTTGATCTTCTTTATTAGCTCCCTCACGAGCTACACTATAACTTGAAATCCACAGAAGAGGAGTGAGCCTTCAACTTAGTAAGATATGAACATGCAGTAAGAAGGAAATACATATACATATATATATATATATATATAATCCGAAAGAAATAGCAATTTCAAGAACATGGGTATAAATCAGAAAGTGGTTAGGCTTACAAGAAACAGAGTGCTCACAATCAAATAACACTATCAAATATCATGGTAAAACTACATAGTGCATCAGTAGCCATACTACCTATCACAACAGAGCGCATCAGTAGTCCTTGCTACCTTATCGCAAACGCATGCTTAGCCAGGCATACGCCTAGAGCTCGTGGTTCCCTCTAGGTGGAACATTTGTATAGTAACCCTACCAGCAAGGTTCCCAAAGTGCACAATGGACCAATGAATTTACTCTCATTGGGAAGAGCGTTCTATCCATAGGGTCACATGTTTTCATCTCACAAGAAAAATACTGGTCACAAGACCATCAACATATATCATAATTTCAATCAAGTGTAACAAGTAATAAGCAAGTGGGAATCATGTGAACTTGATCCAAGAAAATTGACCAGGCCACTTACAATATATATATATACATATATATGATAATTTCATGAACAAATGGTAAATCTCAGTTTTGAGATATCATAGGATTTTCAATTAATAGTCCGGTAATATCATGTCAAGCATACAAGAATCATATGGGTTAACATTTAGAATACTTGGTCATATTATCTCAAAGAAGCAATGGCAAATTCAATGTTCATACTTACCCCTTACACAATTTTATCTTTGAATTCCTTTCAACAATTTGGCTGACACAATTCTCCTCAATTTCCTTGATTTCTTTCTCCTAAGAAATTTTCCCAAATATACAAAATTAGAGTTTTCCTAAATCAATAATACTTAACATGATTTCTTAATAATTAACCATCTTAAAGTCTCTATTCTTAATTCCTAATATTAATTTAATTAATCTCTTAAAGAAAAATATGCATTAAATTCGAATTTACTGTTCATGTTACTATTTATGACAGTACATTAATTCTGATTTCTCCAACATTAATTACAATGTATAACCTTAAAATGCTTGCAATAAATTTCTATACACCCATAATTAATTATTCTAATTGTCAGACTTAATTATTCTAAAAGAAAATGAAATTTACCTTATTTCTCCAACACTGAGTTTCCAGAAATATTCTGCTTGAATCTGATAATTTCTGCCTTATAATATGCTAATCTAGAGATCTAATGCATTAATTTTGAATATTAATGCCTTAAACAAGAAATGGAACAAATCTGGAAAAGTCGGAAGAAGAACGAAGAAAGAAGAAAGAAAAATCATGAAGAAAACGCTATTGGCCACTGGGTTAAATAGGCCACTGCCCAAAAATCCCGGTTGCCTGCTCACCTCGCTGACTTGCCTTAGCAATGCTACCTCGCATAATCTAGCTCGCCATTCCCACTTTGCACTTCCCAGCTTGCCAAACTGATCCGGCAATGCCACTTCGCAAAAGCCACTTCGCTAATCCAGCTCACATATGTCACCTCGCATATGCTGCCTCGCCAATCTCTCCTCGCGAACCCTTCCTCGCATATGCCACCTTGGCACTACCTCTTCGCCTCTTCGCCAACTCGCTTCGCCTATCTCCCTCTTCGCATAATGCCTCTTCGCATACTGCCACCTTGCCTATTCCTCTTTGCCAAATTCTTCTTCGCCTAACTCCACTTCTCATATGCCACCTCGCATATGCCTCTTTGCCAATTGCCACTTCGGAAATCTCACCTCGCCACCTCGCCACTTCTCATTTCCGGCTTGCAAATGCCACTTCGCATTTGCCGGCTCGCTAACACTAATCTCTACTGAGCTGAAACCTTTCCTGGACAACTTAAACTTAGCTAGCTCGCAAATGAGATACAAATATCCAAACTTTCTGATTCTTTTTGTCACTTAAAATAGACATGCAGGGGCTCAACATATCAAAAATCTGATCATAAAGGCAACTACACTGACCATGATGACTCTTTAAAATCACCCAAACTTACTGCCCCAAAAATCCATCCGAACAGACTTGATAAATTCCACTCTCCACAGAATTATACTTATCCAAAATTGCTGAAATTTTATAACTAGCATCACAACACACAAAGGAACATTTTTCATGTTTACACCTTTAGCTTAAACTATCTCAGTCATTCCCAGAAATTTCAAACAACCACAGACTTCCTCCAGAAATACTAAACCAGACAAGTCCTGCTCAAAGAGGCATAACTCCTCACACACACAGAATTTTATCAAACCATTTTATAGAATTGAATATGAAACATAAATCAACAACTTTTATGTTTTATACTTTACCAAATTATTTCTTTAAGAATATGCAATCAACCTCACAAATTCCTGCAACCAGAAATTTACTGCATCTTCTCAAAACATTCATATCTTAAATTAATTAATTCTTCAAGTATACATTAAATAAAATACAACAAAAATGGCAGATATTACATTCTTCCACCCTTAAATAAATTCATCCTCAAATTTATAATAACCTGCCTCAAACCTGAAAGAGATGGGGATATTTATCTTGCATGTTTTGCTCACTCTCCCATGTGCATTCTTCTAAAGCTTGATTTTTCTATAGCACCTTAACCATTGGTATCCCTTTATTCCTTAGCTTCTTAACCAGTCGGTCGATAATGGAGATTGGAGTTTCCTCATACGTCAAATCCGGTTGAAGGTCTACTTCCGGCACTTGTAGCACATGAGAAGGATCAGCCACATACTTATGAAGCATCGATACATGAAATACCGAATGCACCTTGTCCATGCTAGGAGGCAAAGCCAACTTATATGAAATCTCCCCAACCTTATTCAAAATCTCAAAAGGTCCAATAAATCTTGGAGACAGCTTGCCCCTCTTGCCAAACCATAGAACTCCTTTCATTGGAGAAATCTTTAGAAACACAAGATCTCTAATGGAAAACTGAAGATCCTTTCTCTTTGGGTCGGCATAACTCTTTTGTCGACTAAAAGCTGTCTTTAATCTTTCTCGGATCAATGGAACCTTCTCTAAAGTATACCTTATCAATTTTGGTCCTTCAATATGCTTTCTCCAACTTCATCCCAACATAATGGAGATTTGCATTTTCTTCCATACAAAGCTTCATAAGGAGACATTTGGATCGTGGAATGATAGTTGTTGTTATAGGCAAACTCTATCAATGGCAAGTGAGCATCCCAATTCCCTCCAAAGTCTAAAATGCTCATCCTCAGCATGTCTTCTAGATTTTGGATGGTCCTCTCTGATTGCCCATTTGTTTACGGATGGAATGCTATGCTGAAATCAAGCTGAGTACCCAGAAATTCTTGCAATTTCTGCCAAAACCTCGAGGTGAACTGAGTACCTCTATCTGAGATAATTGAAACTGGGACTCCATGAAGTTTGACAATCTCATCCACATAAATCTGGGCATACTGAGAAACTCCATAAGTTGTCTTGACTGGCAAGAAATGGGCTGACTTGGTTAATCTATCCACAATGACCCATATCGAGTCATAGCCCCTTGAAGTTCTCGGCAATCCAACCACAAAATCCATAGTTACTCTCTCTCATTTTCATTCTGGTAATGACAACTCTTGGAGTAACCTCGATGGCTTCTGATGCTCAAACTTGACTTGCTGACAAGTTAAACATTTGGCTACATATTCTGCAATATCTCTTTTCATTCCACTCCACCAATATGAATTCTTAATGTTATGGTACATCTTTGTTGCATCTTGATGCACATTATACTTGGCATGATGTGCTTCCTTAAGAATCATATCTCTTAACCCATCAACTGCTGGAATACATAGCCTACTACCATGCCTTAACATGCCATCATTCACATTAAAACCTGGAGCTTTTTCTGATCCCACATCATCCTTTATCTTCACTAACTGAGGGTCCTTGTCTTGAGCTTCTCTAATTTGATCAATGAGAAATGGGTTGACTTGGAAATTTGCCAAAAGTACTCCTGAATCTGATAATTCCAAACTGATTCCCATATCATGCAATCTCTGCACTTCCCTCACTAGAGACCTTCTACTCACTTGAATATGGGTTAAGCTCCCCAAGGACTTCCTACTCAGTGCATCGGCTATAACATTGGCTTTCCCAAAATGATATAAGATTTCACAGTCATAATCCTTAAGCAATTCAACCCATCTTCTTTGCCTAAGGTTAAGATCTTTCTGCTGGAATATATACTTCAAACTCTTATGATCTGTGAAAATCTCACACTTCTTACCATACAAGTAGTGTCTCCAGATCTTCAATGCAAACACTACTACAGCCATCTCAAAATCAT